>WWET01005426.1:43180-79749 GCA_011038615.1 Limnodynastes dumerilii | reverse complement strand
CGCCGGCTGAAATTAGGGTAGCCTTCAGCCGGTGTAAGGAAGGGGCCATACGCCCGCACAGGGGGAGTGTCGGGGTAAGTGAACACCGATACGCTGTGCTTTAGTAAGCACAGCGCATCGGCGTAGGTCTGGATCAATCGTATCGTATGCATATAGGGTAACTGGCACTCCACCAAAAAAGGTTGAGAACCACTGCACTGCCCAAATAACTGTATGAACCGGAAGAGTGTGCACCATATCTCACCGTGGCATAGGATAAATTGACCGCACAGGGGGAGTGTCGGGGTAAGTGAACGCCGATACGCTGTGCTTTAGTAAGCACAGCGCATCGGCGTAGGTCTGGATCAGGCCCATCGTATGCATATAGGGTAACTGGCACTCCACCAAAAAAGGTTGAGAACCACTGCACTGCCCAAATAACTGTATGAACCGGAAGAGTGTGCACCATATCTCACAGTGGCATAAGTTTGGATAAATTGCCCGGAGGCAAGATAAATGACCCCGCCCACTGCCGCACTGTGCCACCAGGACAACGGGCCCCCTCTTGGCCCCCAGTTAAACTAACTTTCACCCTTGCAGGCTAGTCCTTGTGGCCATCATGCGAAACCTGACTGGGAGATCTCCCAGTTACCCCTACACCCATCTGCCGGATGTCATCAAATGGGTGCGGGGAGCTGAGGGTATTGGTCCCTCTCCCTGTAGCTTCCAATGCAATGACTGGAAGCTGCAGGGAGAGAGATAGACCCTGAACTACCTGCATCACCGATCCAGACACCAGCCTTGAATGGAGGAGAAGTGCCTCCATTCAGGACTGGTGACCTGGAGGCCAACACCTCTACTGCATCTTGTAGATATGTCACTGCTCATGGTGGCCAATAAACGACACTGAATGGATAATGATTAATTGTCTGATCATCCAATTAAAGTATTATTGGCACCATTTGATAACTGTTCAACTTATTTAATCAGACATGGTAGTAGAGGAAAAGAGAACATTGTTTTATTCTGCAAAATAGGGTTAAACACAGCACAGTAAACTTAGCAATAGCAAAATAAAACAAGTAAAGAAATAGATCCAATAAAGTTCTGTGTATTAATAGGACTGTAGATGAAATTTCTTACACAGATGAAAATTATCTAAATAAACTGACATGGTTCAAGGTCCAGCTAATTCCAATGTGATGTGGTCCACAACAAATCCCTGGCAGAGTATTACCTCTTAGCCTATGGTTGGGAAAATGTGAGGGGGTGGGTTAATAGCCTCTTTTATCACCCTCATAATCACAACATCCTGTCCAGGGGAGTTACGTATGATGTAGATTGGTGGATTCCTCACAATACCCAGTCCCTCTACCTCCCCCAGGTGTCTTCCTTCAGGTACTCACTTCTGGTTCAGGCTCCTATCTGTCTAGTGGAGCTCACTAGTGGACAATAGACAGCCAACAGCAGGGAGCATAATGCCGCCTCAGGGAGCGATTAGGTAGAAGTGGGAGGGATTTAGATTAGCTGGGGAGATCGCGGGGATGCAGGGAGAGGCAATGTCTGTGCTGACATTGCACGGATTGTTAAGGTAGCCCTATGACACTTGTTAGTGCAATAAAGTACCTTAAAGGGGGGTGGGAAAGAGACAGGATGGGTGAGTTAGGTGCAAACCTAACTCACACCGGATTTGTGAATACAGTCCTTAATTTCAAGCTGCTTTTTAAGTATGAATCAGGTACATTGAGCCTGATTCAGAGATCCGGAACTAACAAATTTTCCGTGCGTATATTTAGGGTCGGATCGATTTTGCATCAACTGCGCATGCGTAGTAAAAGTGCAACGCCATGTACGTTGAAGTTAAGGTCGGAAATGCCTTAAGGTCGGACTTGTGAATCGGGCAGAGACTAATCCTAAGTGCGGACTTGTGAATCGGGCAGAGACTAATGTGACCTTAATTGTGGCGCAAATATATGGACCTAAGGATTTGCATAGAAATGGGCGGGGGGAGGCATTTAGATGAGGGAAAGTGGGCGCGCTTACAGAGTTAGGGCCCTAAATATATGCAACTAATACACATAGGGTCGGAAGTGAGTGCGGCCAAATAGGGCAAGTCTATGGAGGTGGAAGTTTAGGTCCGGCCGGAGGTTGCGAGGGGAGTGACTGTTTATTCTGGTGGGTGTAACCTGCTCTGACCTGCCACTTAGATGCATATATTTGCGGCCCGATCGCCGACGGATCTCTGAATCAGGCCCATTGTCTCTAGGTACCAAGTTTAAGATTATTGTCCTTTCCCCTTAAAATAGAACAAGAACATGATTTAATCTCATGAGAGAACTTAAGATCCTCCCACTATGGTCATCATTCACTATTATTATTTATTATTTTTTATCTTGTAATTTTTACAACCATTATCATTACCATTACAACAATTTTTATAACCATTATCAATGTGTTGTCACAATTCATGATTTGTACTTTTTGCTGTTTGTGTTACTTGGATTTCTATTCCATTATGTATAATCAACTTATCGTTACTTTTAGCCATCTGAACATGAAATATTGTTCTTATTTTATTTTTTATTTCTTGTAATGTAATTTGTATGAACCTTTAATCAATGTATATAGATACTTCTCACAGTCATTGTTTTTCACTTGTACTTCTGTAATTTATTCAAAAAACGCTGTATATAGTGTTCCACTGTTTTCTTCATGTAACCATGACTGCAGGGACGCCACAATCTGAACAGTCCTGCCACTTTGGATATCGCAATGTTTATTGCACCATTACCTGTATTTGCACTTTAGCACTTCATTCACACCGCTGGTATATTATGTACCAGTATTCAACCCACACTAATGTACTTCGTTCACCCTGTCATTTCTTTTGCCACTAACAGCACCTTGCTCGTTGTATGGGACGATACTCCCTATGCATAATATCACTGGCATTCCAAGCACCGTCCATTCCTCCCGGTTCTCAAGCAATTTAAATCATAATTAATAACATCATCCAGCATGAACATTTACGATGGATATATAATCATGTAATACATTAGGCAATTGTTTTTATACTTTTTTGGAAGTGCCAGTTTGTATGATAGGAGATCTGTTTACATGCTCCATTGCTCACACGTGGATTTTGGAGGCCGGACCACCCTTCCCGCCCACCAATCAACTACGAGGGAGACACATTTGACTTTGAAAAAGAACCCAGCCGGGTTTGAAACGCGTCAGCTAGGCGGCAGCATGGAACGATGATTTCATTCCAGGATATCAGAGACAGTAAAGTGGCCACTGATCCTTGCGGTATCCTTCGAAACATCAGGAAACAGACCTACTTCATCTCCTGCCTTACCATCTTCCTGGTATGACCCCCAGTTCTTTATTTTAGTGTTTTGTATGTGTAGACTTGTACTAATAAATTGTTTTGTATTATCTTTGTCTCCCGTTTGTGCCCCCTCTCGGGGGAAGGGTGGTATTACAAGCATTCAATCTACACATCGGAGCATACCCACTATGGATCGCTATTGAACTGTATATAATTGCACAGTTTATTACTTCGGTATTCTACTAATCTGATATACCATATTTATTCTATTTATTTAATTCTGTTCACTCTGGCACTTCCCACTGAGATAATTTTTAACGCTAATATTTTTACCTTTACTATTCCTTTTTATTCTTTTTTACTAGGGGTTGGGACACCCCTAAGGTAATTTTAAGCAGCTTTAAAGGTGCGCAGATTTTTTCTTTTTCCACTTTTTCAATATAGCATATACTGTCTGGGGGCAAAAAAGAGGGAAGAAGCTCACAAACGGTATACACACAAAATGGAGGTTGCGCAATCATTTATAGGTAAATGCAGACAGGTGTATGAAAGGCCGGGGGTAATCTACTAGCAACTGAAACAAAGGAAGGGAAATGCCCCAGCTACACTGCCATTAACCACTAACAGACTATACCATTCTATCTGTAAAATAAAATGCAGAAACGTCCGTTTAAGAAGCATAGGCCACCAATAGGAATGTTTAATAAATTCATATGTATTTTGGATGCCTTAATTAGAACAGTGAGGCCACTTGAGCAATTTTTTCCAGAGAATGGTGGGCACAAAAGTTTTCCTGAGAAGATACAGATAATGCTGGATGGTTTACCACAATCCAGACCAGATCAATAATATAATGTGACTCAGAATTATCTTCAGATTCATCAGTGGAGAGCAATCTAGATTTGCCATTCTTTGAACCTGGACGATATAGTACTAGGAAGTTGAAACAGGAATAGAACAAGGCCCATTTCACTTGACAACACTGTGCTGTCCTTAAATAAAGCAGATTTTTATGGTCAGTGAAAACAATGATTGGATGCTGAGCCCTCTCAGGCAAAGACCTCCACTCCTCCATGGCTAACATCATAGCTAGTAACTCCATGTCTCCTATTAAATTATTCTGCTTTGCAGGTAGAAATTTTCTAGAAAAGTATGCACAAGGATGCAACTGCCCATATGGGCTCTTTTGGGAAAGAACAGCTCCTACCCGACTGATGATGCATCTACCTTGAGAATAAAAGGAGCAGAGATGTCCGGCTATCTAAGGATGGGTGCTAAAGCCACTGCCTGCCTGAACTGATGAAAAGCTTTTAAACACTCTTTAATCTATTTTGATGGATTAGTCCCTTTTTTATGTCAACACTTTGATAGGTGAAATGATGGTTGAATATTAACGAACAATTTTTTCAATAGAAATTGGCAAAACCAATGAAGCATTGAATGGCTCTTGTGGTAGTTGGTTGTGGCCAATAAATTATGACTTTCACTTCAGAAACACCTTTCTCCAGTTTACAAAACAAGTGGTTACCTCTTAAGCGTTGGAGTACCTCTTTGACAAGGAGTCGGTGAGAAGACAAGTCTGGGGAAAAAATTAAGATGTCATCTAAAAACACAACCACTCTCTGATTCAGGAGAACACAGAACATTTAACTCATAACATTTTGAAAAACAGCTGGTGCATTACAGAGACGGTAGGGCTTTAAAGTATTTGTAATGCTCATTTCTTGTATAGAAGACTGTTTTCAATTTGTCGCTTTTTTTTATCTGAATGAGATTGTAGGCTCCACGAAGATCCAATTTTGTAAAGTATTAAGCTCCCTTAACTCAGTCAAACAACTTTGGAAACTTTTAACTGTAATGTCATTCAGGCCCCGGTAATGAATGCATGGTCTTAAACTTCTATATTTTTTTCACAAAGAAAACACCAAAGAAAACACCGCAACCTGGGGAGGTCGATGGCCTGATAAAATATCTTTCTCTATTTTCATGAATATATTCCAACATTAGACAAACAAAATATGGTGTATATCACTTTAAAAGTGTCTAAAAAAAAAAACCACTGCAGAATTCCTCTTCCTTGCGAGGGTCCCAACCCCAAACAAAGCAAAGCAAAAATAGAACAAATGTAGGAAAGTGCTGTGTGTGTAGACAATTATTAATGTAATTAAAAGTTTAATTAAAAAAAATCAAAGAAAATAAATATGTAAATATATAAAAATATATAAAGTGACATACAGGTTGAACACTCAGTCCACTCTTGTATGTAATAAGACCAAAATAATAAAGTATCTGCAAGTGGTATAGTGTGATATAAATTGTATTCCACAGATACACCAGTTGTATAGTCCTAAAATTCTTTCTTATGGGCATCCATTCCATATAAAAGAAAGAAAAAACATGATTAAATGCCATTGTCACAAACCGCAGGACTTACCGCGTCAAGTGCCACCTGTCAGCGGCTCTCCAGGCGTGCCCACTCTCTGCTGCAGGGAGATGCCATTCTCAGTAGTGGCAGCTCCATCCATGATGTCCACTGCATGCTTCCCTGTATATTGCTGGTATCAAACGCTGCTGTCCTCCAGTGAATGGGCACTGCCATCTTGGATCTGTGATCTACAGCAGCCAACCAGGAGCAAGCTAGGAAAAGCACATGATCTGCAGCAGCAAGCCAGGAGAAGCACATGATCTGTCTGCCCAATCCAGGTCAGGGACACTCTATTTAAGCCCAAACCTCAGGGTGCCTGGTTCCTGTCTTGCTTCTTGTGAGAACTCTGATTCTTGCAGCCTACCTGCTCAGCTGCACCAATCAGCCTGATTACCTCTTGCCAGCAGAGAACAGACTGCAGTATGTTACTCCAGCTTCAAGACTTCTGCTGTTACAGACTGTCTATCTTGTTCAACAGCCTACAGAGTATTGCTCCAGCTTCAAGACCTCTGCTGTTGCAGACTGTCTATCTTGTTCCAGTTTCAAGGCACCTGGTCTAGTCCACTCCAAATCAAGTCTTGCTTCAAGTTCCACTCCTAGCCAGTCCAGGTTCAGTCAAGCCTTGTTCCAGTTCCACTCTTGGCCAGTCCAGGTTCAGTCAACTCTTGCTACAAGTTCCACTCCTGGCTAGTCCAGGTTCAGTCAAGTCTTCATCCAGTCCCACTCCTGGCTCAGTCCAGGTTCTGTCAAGTCTTGTTCCAGTTCCACTCCTGGCCAGTCTAGGTTCAGTCAAGTCCTGGTCCAGTCCACGTCAAGTCTTGCTCCAATTCCATTCCTGGTCAAGCCACATCAATCCTGTATCCCTTTGCCTACTAACTCATGAGCAAAACCTATATTAAGGCTCCAAGCTTCCGCTACCTCGCTAAATCACCACTATCACGTCCCGGGAACCCAGAGCGGATACCCGCCCAAGTCAGTCCGTGTTGGTTTGTTCTAGCCCAATGGATCAGACCAGGGAAAACCCCCAGGGGACCACATCTGCCCAAAGCATGGCAGAAAGAATTCAATGACAGGAAGCTCATCTGGGTCAAGTGATGAATTGCCTTCATGAGTTAGCAAACAAAAGGAAAGCCTGAAAATGTTTCTTCAGACAAATCCAAAGTGGCGTATATCATCTCTCTGCTATCTGGCCAAGCTCTATCGTGGGTATCCCCACTTTGGGAGAAGTCTGATGCTCTCCAACCTCAAGGACTTTTTGACCACGTTCCGTATTATCTTGATCCTGGTCACTCTGCTTTAGCTGCTATGGAAATCCTATGCCTGCGACAAAAAGATCTCACTGTGGGCCAATATGTGGTACGGTTCCGTACCCTGTCATCAGAACTCTCTTGGAGTTCGGATGCTCTTGTCGCAGTCTTCTGGCAGGGTCTTGCATACCAAATTAAAGACCAGCTAGTCTCCAAAGAACTACCTTCCACTTTAGATGAACTTATTTTCATCTGTATTCGCATCAATATCCGGTGTCCAGAGACATGTTCGGAGAAGAAGGAGGACCAGTGTCATTAATTCCTTAGTCTGCCTTGTCCTTGTCCTAAGTCATCTAATGCTCATTCAGAGGAGCCTATGCAATTGGGGAGATCCCAAAAAACTACTCAAGAAAGACAATGGAGGCTCAAGGAAAACTTATGCTTATGCTTTTATTGTGGTGATTCCGGTCATCTGCGGCAGAAGTGCCCCAAATGTATGGGAAACAACCGCTCCTAACCAATACAGAGGAGGTCAGGTTAGGAGTTCTGGTTCGCTCCTCAAGTCAATGAGACTGTACCCTACCAGTGACTCTAGATCATGGGTCTGAACCCATGAAACTTAATGCACTTTTGGACTCTGGCGCAGCAGAGAACTTCATAACAGCGCACACTGTCAAGAAATTAGGGATTGCTACAGAAGTTATACCAGTGTCCACATTCCTTTCTGTTGTGGATGGTAGCCGAATTCCTGGTGGGACTATAACACACCGTACAGTTCCAGTGAAATTCAAAGTTGGAGTTTTGCATTCTGAAACTCTTTTTTCTTTTTTAATCCTGTCTGCAGCCAGCTTTCCAGTGATTCTTGGCCTACCCTAGCTTCAGTTACATAATCCTCATATTGATGGGTAACCTCTCAAGTCCTAAGTTGGGGACCCTCATGTTTTGAATCATGTCTTGCCCGAGTAATTCCTCAGCGCCAAACAAATCAAGTTGAAAAACCCAGAATGCCTCCACATTATCATGATCACCAGGATGTTTTAAGTCAGAAGGCCGCCGAGACACTGCAACGTCACCGGCCTTTCGGATACAAGGACACTCACTCTCAGACTCAGAGCACAATCACACTGTGATAGAGAGAGAGATATACAAGGAGAGACAAGGTGCAGGGCAGGAATAGAGGCAAGGATCAATAAGGCAGGATAAATGGAGAGGTAAGACAAGGGAACGGAATAAGGCATCACAAAGAAAATCACTAGCAACAAGAGCAGGAAATCACAGGAGACCAAATGCTATAACAGTCAGTGAACGAATTACTATAAAGTGTCTGCTGGCCAGGGAATGGAGTTGCCAGTCCAATAGTACCATTTTAGAAATACAGGCAGATGAAAGCTAATTTAGGCTGACTTTATTTTGAAAATACTACTGCTGCTAAATTTTTATGAATGAATGGGTAAGCATGCCATGACCGCATGTCTTTTAGACCGCATTTATGCAATCTATGTAAGGAAAAGATACGTAGATAATGTAAAAAATGTACTACGCATGACGAAGTCGGAGTATACCGATGAAACGCGTTTGTTACTACACCATACATTGAATTGTACTTTAAAGCGCAGTTAGGACATGCATTAAATGTCCGCCACTTCTGTGAGTATAATTGTTTTAACTTCGCTCTTGTGAAAATAAAATAATTGCACTATATTGGCTCCTCTCTGCTTCTTTATCCATATCCCTCTGTGAGCCGTAACCGCCTACATTCCCTGAGCTAAGGCTCAGCAGAACGAAAGTGGGGCCAACGGAGGTGAACAAGGAGAAGGAAGCAGCTGCAGACATCCTCAGTATACTGAATAAGGGACGCGCTGCAACCAGAACGAGAGGAGATAGAACACCACGTGCAGGACGCGAGCAGCACAGGGAGAACAGCATGAAGAATACATCACAACTGTGAGCACATCTATTCTGATAATACTTACATCACTATTAATGAACTATACTGAACTGTGGGACAATATCACCTACCCTTTTGAGACACTACAGTGAGCAGCAGAGGTATTCACCTCAGAGACAGTCAACCCCATTCACTGATCACCAGAGATTGTTACAACAATATTGAACTTTGGGACACTTTCTCTCTTTATCAATCTCTGAGACACTAATCTCTATAAATGGGTGTATAAAATAGGTATATCAAATTTATGCACATATTTGTTTACCCTTGGTCATATAGCTACTACCAAACACTAGTGAGCGCCAGAACCATAATCCTTAGAAGGATTTTTTCTCTATGATTCAATGATATGTCTGACAGAGGGGCAGGGTTGAGTACACAAGAGGTTGGTCCCCCTTAGTAAATATACAGTATAAACGTTCCATCTATTTCTGCAGCCATCCAGGCCTCGGTATTTGCACAATGGCTGTCTATGAGAAGTAAAGACAGTCAAAAGTTCCTTTTCGGCTGTCTGTATTTCGAATAGGCAGCCAGTTTAGATTTTTTTTAATGAATGCGTGAGTATGCCTATCGGCATACTCACCCATTCATTTTTGTAAGCGCTGCAATGCACCTGCCTACCGCCGAAGTCACCACCGGAGAAGTGAGTAAACTCTCCAAGAACTTCTAGGGTTAGGGGAGGGTTAGGGTTATGCTCTGGGGAAGGGATAGTTAGAGTTAGGCTGTGGGGAAGGGAGGGTTAGGGTAATAGAATGGGAGGGATAGTGTAAGGATTAGGGAGAGGGTTGGGGTTAGATTCTTTACTTACCTTTAAGATCACCGTGTTCGGTGCTCCGGGGATAAATTGCTTTGCCTCTTCGAGGAAGAAACAATCGATTTCCCAGTTATTTCGGAACTGGCTGAAAGAGAACGGCCCTATCGAAATAGGGCCATTTTCGATTGGGTCCCACATGCTATAAAAAGTTGTAGAGAGCGCACATAGATGTGTCAGATTTCAAGTTTCCAGTTTATAGATATCATATTTTGGCAAAAAATACAAGCATTTCTATATTTCAATTATACTTTTTAACAGTTTGCTCAGGTAAATCAACCGTTACTGAAATGGCGTGTAACAGAAGCACTGTACTTTAATAACTACTGTCTTTCAATCACAGTCCGCAGTAAAAATGTTATGCCCATATAACACACAATGATCAGACGAGCGTTGGTCTGCGGAATGACCTTTCTTTAAAAGTTCCATTTTATACAAGCCAGTTTCGAACTGGCTCTAAAACCCTCATTTAAAGGTCTCCACATGTGGTAGAACTGGTGCGATTTATCCTCTTTTGTGTGTGAGAAACATATGAAAGGGAGTGACCACAATGAGAGATGAAAACCACACTGGGTGAGAGGCAGATGGACTGGTCACCGAAAGACTAACGGACACTGGAATGAGACTGGGGCTCTCACACACGCACACACTCACCACAGTCATCCACAGAGAGGAGTAGGAGAACAATGGAGACCATAACACAGGAGTGAAGGGAGAACTGGTGCACGGTAACACTTGGAGCTGGACACAGAGCAACAGGAACATTGGGAGTTGGATAAACTGGACCAGGGTAAACTGGGCTGGAAGCCCTGGGGCAAGATACAACAAGGACTGGGCCATCAACAATCAAATGAGAAAAAGGCAGCAAGAACCAAGAAATAGCAGGTAAAGCGAAGGGGAGTACACTTAAAGATAAATTCCCAGAGGGGAATAAGCGATAGACCATTTGATAGTGCACACCTTGTTGGTTAAATCACAGAGAGAATGACAAACTGAATAAGTAAACAGATAAAACTTCACTTTTAATCAATTAATTAAAAAAGATGAACTATAAAATGAAATATGAGTCTGCTAGTATCAAATATTATAAACAACTTTCTGGTAGAAGCAATGTATGACTTCAAAATTTGGATACAACTGAAAAGATACTGTAAGTAATTAAGGTATCAACCACAGTATACTCCCTAAATCTAAGGTTTTATATTCTAGTACCTGGTGGGGTGCCTGCCACCTCACGGTGGAACTTCGCCCCACAATGGGAGTATATCTGGCCCTATACTGCTCTGTAAGTGCCCAAAATCACAGAAAAAATGAACCAGAAAATGACTTAACAAATGTATGAGCAAAAATAACCCCTAGGAGTTTAACCAAATTAATGGATCATGAATAGCATACAGTGAGAATTATATGAAAAAATACTTAGCCAGCAGTGTGAAAATAAATTAAAGCATGGGCTAACCAAGGTGCACCACTGATTACCCCCTTACCAACGCGCGTTTCGCCTGATGTGGCTTTCTCAAGGTAAGTAAGGAAAAGGCGGCTGTTCTGAAGACCCGGCGGGCAGAAGTTAAAAGGCTGTATCTGTCAGTCTGAGTGCTTCAGACTGCCTCCATTGTTAGGGGTCGTCTCTGATGCTATCGTATAGTGACCGTGTGGACACCGTGGTATCGAGTCGTTGTTTTGCAGCTGGGATCTCTGTGTGTTACTATGGGCGTATCTGCTGCGGTAAACATAGCGGGTATCGTAAAAAATATCTCTATTATGTCCCAAATAACTTCTTTTGAGAATCGGTAACGGAGTCTATCTCATCAGACCAAAAGTTTCTGTTATCCCAATATTAAAAATGTGCTGAATCTTATCATTAATGTTTAAGTATGCGGATGACATATTCTAACACTGCAACCAACCAAATGAAGCAGGCTACACATCCACTGTAACAGATCTACAAATGCTACCTCCATAGAGAAATATATATATACAGGGTGACCACTCACCGGATTGATTCTGTGGTGCTTGTGTAGATTGCATGGCGGTAATAGGGAATAATGATATTTTGTTTATTAGTATGTGAGTGATTATATAGTAAATAATGCTAGATAGTTTATTCCTTCCTGTTATTATGTCAACCTATAACTGAAGTTAGGAATCAATTAAACCCACAGATTGATGATCATGATAAATGAGAAATTATACACCTTATATTTTTACTAGAAAAAAGATTAAGTTCTTACCCCCCGGGGGACGCCATAAAGGCCAAGATTGATACAGGCAAAAACAACAATAAGTATCAATATACTTGCTCTGATATGAATAACAGAATTAACGAGAATTCTTAACACTAGGGTTCCCATTATTTCTTAATTCTTAACAATTTAATTCTTAACAATTTAACCCATTATGAAACAAAGTGAAAACAAACATAGACACAAAAGCTAGGACTTGTTGAAAAACAGAGATATTTGCTAAGTTATATCCATCTCAGATGTCACCATACTGTAAAAAGTAGGGGTATATCTGACATATTGAATTAGATGCATAACAAAATCTATTATCAAAAAGAAGACCAGATTCTGGTTTCAAAGGAACATATTATAATGTATTCGTTCAAACCTCTAGGCATCACACAATTCATAAGGAAGCTGTAAGAGTATCTTTTCCCAATCACGCCCTCTTATATCTTTTTTTACCTTAAGCATGCCATATGCTCTTAAGGAATCAGGGTTGGAATAATGGTGTGTCAAAAAGTGTTTAGCCACAGGTGTTAAGGTCCTCATGCTGTCTAAATCTTTTTGGGCATTTTTAATAGAATGCCTGTGCTCCAGTAGGCACACTTTAAGTTTACGTTTGGTTTTGCCCACGTAGTGTAACCCACACGGGCAAGTTAAACAACACACGATACCAACTGAGTCACAATTGTGGTGTCCGTTCACCTCTCACCCTGGAGTAGCAACGTTTTCGAAAGCACCACAACCTTTGTCTTTTTTGTGCTGGTCCGGTACATTACTTTCAGTCCTGCCCTTTGCGCAGGCCTAGACCTTCAAGAGGGGTCTCCATTGGCTCAACTCCAGGAGGGTCCTCCAGTCTTGTAAACCCAGGAGGGGTCTCTGGTGCCTCAACCCCAGAAGGGGTCTCCATTGACAGGCTACTGGGCCCTGTATTTTCCTATGTTGGCACTCAGGTAACCAGTGTCAGGGCACATGCCTCAGTAAAGACAGCTGAGGTGCCTTACTGTGCTGCCCAGCCCAAGGTGCCTCACAGCGCTGCCTAGCCAGCCCGAGGTGACTCACAGTGCTGTCTAGCCTGAGGTGCCTCATAGTGCTGTCCAGTCCTAGGTGCCTCACAGCACTGCCCAGCCCCTGCTGATTCACAGTGCTGCCCAGCCCCAAGTGCCTGCTGCCCAACAAGATGTGCCTGTGCCTGATGCCCAGCGAGATGTGCCTGCTGCCCAGTGAGATGAGCCTGTGCCTGCTGCCCAAAGATATGTGCATGTGCCTGCTGCCCAGTGAGATGTGCCTACTGCCCAGTGAGATGAGTCTGTGCCTTCTGCCCAATGAGATGTGTCTGTGCCTGCTGCCAAGCGAGATGTCCTTGTGCCTGCTGCCTAGCTAGATGCGCCATTGCCTACTGCCCAGCAAGATGTGCCTGTGCCTACTGTCCAATGTGTCACCTCAGACTCCAGCCTTACTGCCCCAAAGGGGGACTCCAGCCTTGTCACCCCAGAAGGGGACTCCAGCCACTTTGCCCTAGAGGAGGACTCCAGCCTTGCTGCCCCAGAGGGGGACTCCAGCCTTGCCACCCCAGAGGAGAATTCCTGTCCTGCCTACCAGCATCATGAGGCCACACTTCCCAACTGCATGAGACCACGCCACCTGCCGAGGCGCATGAGGCAACACCGCCTGTCAAGCCGCCGCTGCCAGAACCTGAGATCCAGCCAGGGTTATTTTAAATGGTCCTAAAACTATTTGTTTGTCTAGTGGACATTTGTGTGAGAAGGGTTAAGGTTGGAGTTGAAACCACAGAATATATGGTGGTGATGGAAATTTTTCAGCTGACATTGCAAATGAATATGCTGACTTATTAAACAAATTCTAGATAATACCAAATTACCACAGTTAGAGAATCCTGACATCGATGATCTATGTGCTCCTTGGACTGCTCAGGAAATAGATTGGGTTATTAAAAATCTCCCCAAGTCTAAAGCTCCAGGACCCAATGGGTTTACTTACAAGTTTTATATGACCTTTCGGGAAGACCTTTTCCCCCTTCTGTTAGATCTATTTAATTTAGTTTCAAAAGGAGGGTCTTTTCCTGGTGAGATGCTGGAAGCACAAATCATTACTGTTCCAAAACCTGTAAAGGACACTTTTCTTGCAAAAAATATCGTCACATTGCCCTATTAAGTTCAGACTTAAAGATCTACGTGAAGATTGTTGTGAACCACATGAATCCTCTCCTCCCACGATAAATCCAACCTGATCAAGTGGGCTTTGTGCCCTGGCACTAGGCATCAGAAAACATGCGCAGAGTCTTTAGCCTAACTGAATTACTTTCTCATAATGAGGAACCATGCGGTCTGCTCTCCTTAGATGCAAAAAAGCCTTTGATAGGCTCCACTGGCTTTTCATGTGTGAAGCTCTATGTAGATATGGTTTTTAAAGATAAAATCTTGCATTCCATGATGTCTTTTTATACTAACTTCTCTGAGTCTTTAGCAACAGTTTCCTTTCCTCTACTTTTCCTATCTCTAATGGCATACGACAAGGTTGCCCTATGTTGCCCATAATTTTTGTTTTTGCTATTGAATCCTTAGCTGCCTTAATTCGTTCCTTCCATGACTTTCTTGGTATTACATGTGGGAACTCTGCTCACAGACTCTGATTATTTGCAAATGAATATCTTGTTGTTTGTGACTAGCCCGGAGACCTCTTTGGCTGAACTATCTCTACTTTTGGAAAATATTCTAAAGCTTCTCTGTATAAGTTAAATCCTAATAAATCGGAAGCCCTTCCATTAAATAACCCCACAGATATGCTATCTAAGATCCAACATGACTTTCACTTTAATTGACAAACAAAAGAAACCAAGTATCTGGGCATACAGCTTCCCACTCGCTTACCTGAAGTATTTGACTGTAATATGCCCCCACTTTTGATACATTTATCTATTTTGACTAAATCTTGGATACGCTTCGAGATCTCTTGGTTAGAAGCTTTTAAGATGATGCTTCTCCCAAAACTTATGTATTTATTTTGCACCATCCCATACCTTTGCTCCCAATCTTATTTATCTAAATTTCAAACCCTGATGTCTTCCGTTTGTTTGGAAGCTCAAATCACCTAAACTGGCCTTTTCCAGAGTGATATTACCAAAGAAACTTTGAAGAGTAGCTCTCCCCTATCTTACTAAATACCAAAAAGCTAGCATATTAGAACAGTTGCAAGACTGGGCTTTATGCCTCCATTCTAAGCCCTGAGCTGCCATAGAAGAGCAATGTTTGCTGATTACCCCTTGGAAGATACGATTTGGACTTCTAGAACCTTACATCCTTCAAACCCTCATATACTATCCTCCACCTGAGATTCTCTAAGGGTCTGGGATGGTGTTTTAGTTTTATGGGGGGACTAAGTTCTCTCGATTTTGTCTATTTGGAAGCTTATTCCTAATTGGTCACCATCTGGATGGAGTTCTAGGGGTATCTTAGTTCTCTGAAGTTATGCTTGGGAACACTTTGATATGTTTCCCTATTGTCCAGAACAAATGCAACCTCCCCCCTAAGATTTTTATAAATATATTCAACTGAACCATTGGACTAGCTCACTCTTAGGGTGCATTGCAACCTCCTCCAGAACCTATATATTCTAGGCTTAAGTCCACAGGTGAAAGGGGAGGAGGTGTTTCCTTCTGGTATAAACAAATTATGTTAAATCTAAGATACAGTTGGCGTGGGAGTCTGATCTTTGTATTAGCTTTACAGTGGACAAACAGGAAAAAATCTTTTCTACCTCCCATAAATTCTCTAGATGTATGAATCATACAGAAATGCTTCTTAAGCTTTTGAACAGGGTGTATCTCACCACAGACAACATGCACTGAATCTGGCCCTCTCAATCTAAATACTGTTGGAGAGGGGGATATTTTCCATGTATTTTGGGACTTCTATCTGCCCATTGTGGCATAAATACTAGCCTTATTCCTTTTAGGGTGTGGGTCCGCGGCAAGAAAATCAGATTTTCTAAAAATCCGATTTCTCCCAGCCAGTTGCAAACTGTCTGGGATTTTGATTGCATATGCCTCGAAGAGGCATTGCAATTGATCCACGGAGCATCGAAAGCTCCGTGGTCATAAAAGTAGTAAAAAAACTTTCCTAACTTTAACCTTCCCCTCTCACTACCCTAACCCTAACCCTCCCTTCCTGGCTGCCTGACCCTAACCCTCCCTTAATTGCAGCCTGACCCTAACCCACCATTTCCTACAGCCTGACCCTAACCCTCCCACCCCTGCAGCCTGACCCTAACCCCAACCCTAATCCTAACCCTAACTCCGCAGATAATTTACTTACCTGCTCCAGGTGCGACTGAGGGTTATCGCGCATTGCGAAAGTGAATGGGTGAAGTATGCCGAATGGCATACTCACCCATTCATTAAAAAAAAGTATAAAATGGTAAGTATAGGAAAAAGGGAAATCCAAAAAGGAACTTTCGTATGTCCTTTTTTCGAAATTAAGAGTTTCGTTCCGGGGAGTGTAACCGTTCCATTTATACCCTAAAGATGTCACCTCCTATTCTAGAAATATCTTAGGCCATATCTTGATCACCATCCGAGTGGCAATAGCTCAGAATTGAAATTCTGCAACTTCTTCTTCCCTAAAATCATCTAAAAAATGAATGATAATTTCCTGATGGAAACAGAGGGCATAACATACTTTACATCTATCTCCTCCCCTATAATTAAGTGGGATGCTTGGCATGAATATGAAAAAAATAGGTGAAGGGGCATCTATGATCCCATCTTTACTCCATACGGACCCCATGCCATTCATGCCTTAATGAATAGGTTACAACTGGTCTCATTTGCCTATAGACTTTGAATTAATAGGGTTTTACCTGTTGTGCACCTAGGAACACCCACCAAAACCCCAGTCACTCCCCTCGCAAATCCGTGCTCTCGTAGACTTACACTTCCATAGACCACCCTTATCTTTCCATGTGCAGTTGTGTACATATGTGTTCTCCGTGCTTTTGTATCATGATAGTCGTGCCCACATTCTTTTATAAAAATGCTTCCCCCTGCCCATTTTTATTTCCTTCACTGTTTTTCAAGGTGAGCATGTTCTCCTTGAAGAAGAGTGCAGACGCACTTGAAACGTGTTGGTCGTATAATATTGTAATAATAAACTCTCTCCAAATGCTCCTGAAAACTAAAAAAGTTGTATATTCCTTGGGGAAATTACCATATCAAATTTTTTGCTTATAGTGGTATTGTGCAATATTAATTAATAATATCTGGTAACAGTTTTTTTAGTATACAATTTTTAGATATATTTGTATTAAACAGTTAATTGCTTTGATTACACCCAGTGGTAGAGTTATTTTTATATATATTTTTATTTATTCTTTTCCATTTTGCCAGTACCCTTAGTGTTACAGCGCCTATTTCATTTTTGGTGTGTTGTTTCTAGTGATTATTTTTATTGTAACTATTCTGTTATCCGTTTTGGAAACTGGCAATTATCCAGCTGTAAGTGTAAAATTATTTTAATGCAGAACAGAAAAACACCTGCAGCTAAATCCAGGACACATAGACTTGTATGATATGATACTGTATAAAAGAAGGTGAGACGATCACTTCTGTTACACTGTCACCCGGATACAACAGATCCCAGGCTCCTGTATGATGCTTCATGTCTCTAAGTTACTCAGACACCGGGTGATGTTATGTACTATAACAGGGTATAATGTTATCTGGGAAATCATGTCCAGGCTTATAGTCTCATCTCGCATGTTCACAGCTCTGTTATGTGTATTGTCCCTGTGTATCATACCAGTAACAAAGGCTCTGTCACCAGCCTGTGACATACAACTGACTAAGTCATTTGAGGATTATAAATATTTTAAAGATGGAGACATCATTATCGGGGGACTTTTCACTGTCAATGATTTTATGAATTACATAGGGACAGGGGCGTAACTAGAACTTTGTGGGCCCCACAGCAGAATTTTGTTAGGGGCCCCCTATTTCCGAACTAATATATATAGTACAGGTGCAATGGGGTGATTGCTGGGCCCCTTAAGCCGCTGGGCCCCACAGCAACTGAACCCATTGAACCCCTGGTAGTTACGCCCTTGTCTATATGCCTTATAATAAAGGTCTCTATCCCTCCTTAATTGTGCTCATATTATATACCATAAAATGGCTCTGTATGTCCCCTTTAGTAGATGTTTATGTGTAATATAGAGTTCTATTATAATGAGTAATTTCAGAACAATTAATAGGGAATAAAGATCTTTATCAAGGAGCATAGGATTGTATTCACCATACACATGTATCCGCACCTGCATAATGGCATCAAGTGTCAGAAGCACCAGCTTCTTAGATGTTACTCCTGTCCATGGGGTCTATGGGCCGGATCAATATGATCAGAAAACATTCATTTTTGGTACTGCAGTACATGCACGGGACCCACAGTACCAGAATCGCTGTGCAGTATAGGCAGATGAATAGCAGCGATGTCTGCCGGCGGGCGTCCCCGCCGTGTGCACGTTTTTGATCGGCTATGCAGATGGATTGGGTTGCGGAGGAGAAGCGGAGGCAGGCTGGTAGGGTGTCCACATGTAAAACAAATGTAGCGAGTGGAGACAGGGGTAAATGCGACGCGTTTCGTCGCTGGAATAGCGACTTTCTCAAGCAGTAGGGAAGGAGGAGTCTAATTAGAGCTTCTTATATACTCTGATAGAGTCAAGCTGTTGGAGTTTTAACTCTTGCTTATCCCAAACATTTTCAATGCAATGTAATTCATGCTTCTCTAAAGTGGTTACAACATTTTACATGTAGCAAAATCAATAATATAAAATCATTACTTATAAAACCAACAGAGACATAGAATTAGTTAATAGTATCATATGCTTGCATAGAAATAGAAAAGGAGAAACATTATTCCACCATATGCAACTTCACCTCCAACACCACCTCATGTACACATATGCAACTTCACCTCCAACACCACCTCATGTACATAACGGGAAACCTGGCTCTCTGTCCAAGTGAAACAACGACAGGAGTTTATGAAAGTAGAATTGTCCACCCATAGACATGTTATTTTCTCAAATTCAAATGGTCTTAAAACATGAAATTGTTGTTTTCTAAGTAAGTATATATTCAGTAACCTACAAAGAAGAATATGACATTTGGCTCTTATTTATTGTAAGGTAAAAAAAGTAGATTTTATTCATCTGATATCACTGTCACAGAAAATTACATATAGAATGCATATTACTGGCCTGACCAGCACTGTGATGCTGGTCAGGCATCACAGTACTAGAGACAGATGTTGATGTGTGGATTGTGCAAAAGCTGATGGTGGTAAACCGCCTTCTGGCTGGAGATTTAGCAATCCTGCAAAGCAAAAAAAACTTTGTTTTCAGCTCACATTAAACTTTTTTCTTACAAAAAAAGTTAAATTACACACAAAATGCAATGTCACAACATTTTAAGACAGGTACTTACTACATAGTCTGCAACTCCAAATTTGTCTTGGTTGTTATGCAGGACGCCTGACTGGCATCTGCGCAAATCACTCCAGTGCCACTGCAGTTGGGCAGCCTCCGCTCCTTCATCAGTACGCGTCACATCCTGGACTGAGCTCTTAGGTATTGAAAACGAATCAGATATTTGGTGTATTGTCCTGGGCCCAGGGCGTCCCTCAAGCGAATAAGGATTTTCAATTCTGCTCTGCTGAATTTTCTATTGTGGGGCATTTTGGTGCATATGAGATTTCTTGAGCTTGTGCAAGCAGATTTATAGTGTCATTTAGCAAATGGACATGTACATAGTATTGGTGATAATTCTCTTAGTAGTGTGTGCAGTGTATTGGGAAAGATGATTTTTAGAAATGAGTGTAGGCCTTACTATCCCCAACCCACCCCCTAACCCATACCCTAACCCTTCCTTCCCCACAGCCTAACCCTAAGTTTCCCTTCCCTCTCAGCCTAACCTTAGGTCTTCCTTCCCCGCAACCTAACCCTAAGTCTCCTTTCCATGGCCCTAACCCTAACCCTCCTTTTCCCAGAGCCTAACCATAACCCTACCACTAAGCTTAAAAGTCCCTGAAGAGGGTTACTCCCTCTCCGGTGGTCCGGAATGGGTGAGTATGCCGATTACATACTCACCCATTAAAAAATCTAAAATGGCTGTCATTCAAATAGAGACAGCCGAAAAGCAACTTTTGGCTGTCTTTACTTTGTAATGACAGCCATCGGTGTGAAGACGCAAGCGCAGTAGGTCAATTCCTCAGTCTCCACACTTATCCGGTCCAAAATGTCTAATAATAAATGTGAGTCTAATAATACGATACATGTCGGAAAAAAAGTTCCGATCACATATCAGGATAATTAGGTCCAGCGTCTTATGTCACATCTATCTTAATATTTTGCTTGTGGATCCATTTGCTTTATAATTAGAAGTCTGGCTCTGTCAGTTCATTCTTATGGTAATTTCATTGCTCATGCAACCAATTTCATATTCCCATAGACCTGTTCCTCTGTATTACAAATATCTACTGACTTTTATTTTCGCCATTGAAGAAATTAACAAAGATCCGACCATTTTACCCAATATCACTCTGGGATATCATGTGTATGATTCATGTTCTGATACAAGGAAAGCTGTAAAAAGTGTCCTCCAGATTTTATCAGGACCTGGAAAGTCAATTCCAAATTATTCCTGTATGACACGTAATAAGTTATCTGGTATTATTGGAGATCAACAGTCTGTAACAACTATACCCATGGCACAAATCATGTCCCTATATGGAAACACACAGGTATGTGAAGTTTGTATAGTGGAGAAAATGTGAACTTATGAGGCACTTTCTATAACTGTAGGGCTGTAGGGCTGCCAATACACCAGTGAGTACCGCTGTCACTCACTGTTAATCAAGATAAGATTTTAAAGTGCAATGTGTGTAACCGGTGCCAAGGATATATAGGTTAAACAATATACCTAAACTAAAATGTGTTTAAAAATGTATCTAAACCAAAATATCTAAACTCAAAAGTATATTGCTAGAAATCCAATAAAGTGACAAGTGCAGTAATTGTTCAGATTAAATGTGATGGCAAAATATTTCACAGTAAAATCCAATGTAGAAGTAAGTGAAAAAGATTCATAAAACCCAGGTTATTTTTCAGACAGTAGATAAAGTACAAAATACTAATAAAATCAGGTTATTTTAAAAAGGTGCAAATGTGCATAAATAGATTGAAGAATTCAGATAAAAAACAAGTGTCAATATTTGTTCGGTGATAAAAATCAAAAGAAATATCCAGATAAGCAGAGAATAATGTCATAGACAAAACTTTGGAGTCTATTATAAACTTCCTAAAACTATGAAAGTAGATATAAACCTGTGTAAAACCTGCTGTGCCAAACCTGTCTATTAAATTAAAAAATACAAGAAAATATGCTGGATGAGCAGTTGCAACCGCAAATGAAATGCAATAGAGTGGCTCCTGATAAAAAAGTTATCAATTAAAAGTGCCTGTGCAAAAAACCTTCTCTTAATTCTCCAAAGTGAATTCTTTTAGGAATATCTTTCACTTGTAAATACCAGGTATATATACGCTGGGTTCAATCCGATAGTTGTCCCAAGTTCTTAGACTTGGGAAGGTTTTAGTAGACTCCAAAATTTTGTTTGTGACATTGTTCTCTGCTTAAACAGCTTACACCTTACACCTTTGAAAAAGCACAGCGTATCGCACGTCAGTTGTGGACTTGATCAGCTGTGTTCCAGGACGCCAGTTTCTTCCCTACTCCCCCGGCATCCACGTGGGGCTCACTGCAGCGATGTTTATTTTTCTGATTTCAAGCTATACCAGCGGCTCTGAGGGACACGGTAGCAGCTCCTAGGAGCGAAGCACCACCGTGAGGTTGCTTTATTATGTTTATGGTTTCTGTTTATGCGCAGGGACAGTACTGTTACCGCTATCTGCATTCATATATATGTTTCTGCTTATAGGCTGTCACGTGGAGTATACTGAGTCTCTCTTATATGTAATTATCATTGTGAATTTGGGTCATTTATTTTAATGTTGGATCTGCAAATATTTTGTTCTCATGGAGTAGATAACCGGGGTCTGTGCAATATAAATGTCATATTAGAGACTTCACAGTAATTAGAGGGGAATTAATTGTTACTTATTGATATGAGCTAAAATTTGGGATTTCTTATCCTGGAACACCTGGTCTTTTAATAATATCATTGTTTGATGTAATTGTAGCTACTAACCTTTTTGTATTGTTTGCTGTTTGTTTTTGATAAATACATTTTGTACTTATTCTTTTCAATTATGGTGTGGATATATGTGCACTTTGGATAAGACTGTCCTTTATTACCTTTAAAGTTGCACCCTCGCAATTTTTAAATTGAATTCTCAGATTATATAGGCGAGGTTAATATATCCTTGTACACAGTGCGGGATTTTCTCTTTTTGTAATACTATATTATTCTCTGCTTATCTGGATATTTCTTTAGATTTTTATCACTGAACAAATATTGACACTTTTGTTTTTTATCTGAATTCTTCAAACTATTTATGCACACTTGCACCTTTTTAAAATAACCTGATTTTATTATTATTTTGTACTTTATCTACTGTCTGAAAAATAACCTGGGTTTTGTGAATCTTTTTCACCTACTTCTACATTGAATTTTACTGTGAAATATTTTGCCAGCACATTTAATCTGAACAATTACTGCATTTGTAACTTTATTGGATTTCTACCACTTTAAATATATTTTTGCATTTAGATATTTTGGTTTAGATACATTTTTAAACACATTTTAGTTTAGGAATATTGTTTAACCTATATATCCTTGGTGCCGGTTACACACCTTGCACTTTAAAATGTGAAGTTATATATATATGTATATATATGTCATTTTTCTACCAATATATATAGCTAAAATTCTCATGTCGATGATTTAATATTTTGATAAAAGTATTAGTAATAAAGGGAAGAATAATAAAGAATAATAATAATAATAATAATAATAATAATAATGGAGAGAAGGATGAAATGTAGGTACATTTTCTAAAGGCTGAGTTTCGTAAGCTAGGAGTGGGGCATTCCATTACATTCGCTTGCCTATTCCCAGCAAAGCGGGCGGGAATAGACATGCATATGAGGGTCAGTGGGTGTCTGTAGGCACTTAAAGAGAACTTAAAGTTGGGCTATGGACATGTAAGTTGTCCAAAAGCTGCACATGAGAGGTGACTGACTTAGGAATTCACTTCAATCTCATGTACGGACTTTCAGACCTCCGTGCATACTGAACACTCATGGAGGTCTGGACCAGGTCCTTAATTACAATAAACCAAATTTAGAGAAAATAAGAATATAATAATAAAACAGATGGAGATTTACAGCTGGACAAAACTATGTTAATTTGTAGGGGGAATAAAAGTTATGTTATTGTTTGCATGCAGGGAAAAGACTTTGCTTTTGCTTATTGCACACAAGATGTTGTTCATTGCTTCAGTGATCTGAATTTCGACAGATAAACTTGCAGCTGGGAAGCAATGACTGCAGGCAGCGTCAGTCTTGTGACTCTTGAGGCTTTGAAGATTCCATACCCAACATGTCCATCCTTGATCCTCCTCAGTCTGGATTCCGCCCCCTGCACTCCACTGATACTGCCTTAACTAAGGTCACAAACGATCTCTTCTCTGCCAAATCTAAGAGTCACTTCTTCCTTCTCATCCTCCTGAATCTATCAGCAGCCTTTGACACTATTGATTACCCTCTCCTGCCCCACACCATTCACTCTCTTGGCCTCTCTGACACTGTCCACTGCTGGTCTTTCTCTTATCTCTCAGACTGCTCCTTCTTATTCTCAACCCTCAGTTCATCCTCCCTTACAACTCCCCTTCCCGTTGGTGTTCCACAGGGCTCAATTTTTGGTGCTCTACACCTCCTCTCTGGGTGACCTCATCAGCTCCTTGGCTTTACCTAACACTTCTATGCCGAAAACACTCAAATCTATCTCTCCTCCATGACCTCTCCCCTTCTGTCCTGTTCAAAGTGTCAGATTGCCTCTCGACCATCTCCTTATGGATGCTCAAGTGCTTTCTCAAGCTTAACATGGACAAAAATGAAATCATAGTCTTCCCTCATTCATCTATCCCATCTACCACCACAATTTTCTTGAAGCTCCTCACAACTTACAAGGTTCTTTCCTCCTCCACCGCTCCCTACATCTCCTCCCTTATCTCCATCCACACTCCCACCCGACTCCTTCGATCTGCTGGTGACCGCCACTTCAACTCCAACCTGATGACTACCTCTCACTCCTGCATTCAAGACTTCTCCTGGGCCGCCCCTCTGCACTGGAAAAACCTATAACAACCTATCAGGCAATCCAACACCCTCCAACCTTCAAATGCTCCCTCAAAACCCACTTCTTAACTCTCCCTTAACCCTAACATCCCCTCTCCACAGCCTAACCCTAACCTTCTTCTTTTAGAAGCCTAAGCCTAACATTCCCCTCTCCGCAGCCTAACCCTAACCTTTACATGTCCCCAGGCTAACCCTAACCTTCCTCCCTCTGCAGCCTAGCCTAACTTTCCCTTCTCCATAGCCTAACCTTAACCTTCCCCTTTTAGCAGCCTAAGCCTAACCTTCTCCTCTTCTCAGCCTTAACCCAGCCTTCCCCTTCTAGCTTTCTAACCCTAAACTTACTCTCTCTGCAGCCTAACCCTAACCTTCACCTTCTAGAAGCCTTAAATTAACAGCATGTGGAAGGGAAACCTTGTCAAAATAGAAACATTCGGCATGGTACCTGTTCTATTTAGAAATATTCTAAAAGTGTCTACACTAATACAGCCAACACTAAGGGCCTGATCCAGAGCTACGAAATTTCGCACGGCGGGCGAATGCGTACGTTCGACCGTGCGAATAAACATAATGCGTACGTTCGACAGTGCGTATAAACATACACGCCCCTAACACTCCCATTGTAAAGTACCTGCTTACGGCGGCTATACCCTACACTGGGTACTACCGTCGGCCGTACGAATTTTCGCACATAATACGCTGAGCGTACGGGCTTAGCACGCCCATACTGTACAATTTAAATGGCTATCCCCGCCTCCGTGTAGTAAAACGAGCGCCCAGGCGACCGTCGTATTAAACGCACGCCCCTCGAGCGAAAAATACGCACACCATACGACCGCTATACGCTCATGTCGTCCAGCCGACCGGAAGCTGTCATACTGGGCATGCGCAGTGCGAAATTTCGTACGAAAATACGCAAAAAACGGTCGTACGCTCGCACGAAATCTGCAAATTTCGTAGCTCTGGATCAGGCACTAAGTGTCGGATGTATCAGTGTTAGAATAGCAATTGCCGCAGTGGCAACTGCTTCCCTATTTCCTTTTTTTGCAATGTTATTTAGACTTGGTCTTGGAAACATCATCTCTCATATATAATGCTGCTTACAACAGATAAAATTTGGCTTCACTGGAATTCTTCATCTCTTTACCCAGTCATAAATTTCCACCTAATTTCCTCTCACTTTCAAAATCTGGATATGGTTCAATGACACATTTGACTTGGAAGCGGGTTGAGTTCTTAAGTAGGTTTTCCATTATAGTAAATGTATTGTTTAAACATTCCCTCTGTAGCCATACCCATCCCATACCATGAATTTCTACATGTATCAGTCATAAACCTGAAGGTATCTGTTGGAAGTCAGTCTTTGTAAGTTGTTACAAAGAGAACATGTTTCTTTCTGAATATTTCAGTCTATTTGAATCTATTGCTTGTGTAAATAGAAATCTAGAAATCTAAACAGAAATATCTAGATCTGGCACACTTTTTAAATTACTATGAGATTATTTATTGAAACTTAAATAAACTTCACTTTAATTTAACATTACACAATTTTAAAATGTACTCAAAGCTGTATAAAATATTCTAAATATTCTAAAATATTGTTATTTTGTGTAGAAACAAATACAAAATGTATTGAGTATATAGCGCCAGTAATATCAAAAGACTCCTTGAAACTGGAAACAATAAAACATGACATTTATTATAGAACACACATAAAATTAAAAAAAAACTGAAAAAAGAGGGCCATATTCAGACTTCCGTCCTGCGATCGCAAATATACGCACCTACGGAGCAAGTTACACCTACCAAAACCCCAGTCACTCCCTTTGATAATCCCTCATGTCGGAGACTTCCGACACCATAGACTGGTATTAATTTTCCCCTTCCACTTAGGAGTATATGTGTCCTCCATCCGTGTGTATATTTGTAATCACGCCCAATTCCCTTCATTTAAATGCCTCCCCCCGCCCTTTTCTATATAAATTCCTAGGTGCGTATATTTCCGATCGACTGCCACACATATCTACCTATGCCTGCTTGCCAAGTCCGCTCGCAATGCATTTCCGTCCGTCCGTAATAAACATCCGTGTGGAAGGTCTACGGAACTGCGTATAAAAAATGACTATGCATGCGCAGTTAAACCATACCTAAAAATACACATGGAAGTTGCCGCTAAAACGGATCTATGAATACGACCCAGAGAGAGGAGGTAAATTGGACTACTTCAGCGTTATATATATGATAAAGACCATAAAAAGACAAATACTCAGGCGCTAATGGGGAGTAGCAGCAGCAGGGGAGAGTTTGCAGATCTCCCTATATGTATAAAAGAGGAAAAAGCATATAAATATACACCTAAGTGTATAATATGCAGCGCTTACTATTCATAATGTAAATATATATAAATGATTTGTAAAAGGGTAGACAGGCTATGTTGAAAAAAACAAAAACAAAAACAAACGGCAACCTGTATATAAAATATTGACACAGTTTATTAACTCACACTAAAGAGGCTAAACATTAATTATTAAAATAAACAAACATTAAAATGTAACAATTCATATGACCGGAGCTATTTGGTGTATCTAACTGAGCGATGACAATATTGGATAGAGCTTAGGGAGTCTTAATGTGGAGGTTAGCTCCTCTACTCACAGTCTGTGCTTATTACGCTTAGGTGTATATTTATATACTTTTTCCTCTTTTATACATATAGGGAGACTTGCAAACTCTCCCCTGCAGCTGCTACTCTCCATTAGCGCCTGAGTATTTGTCTTTATTATGTATGCAATCTACATAACAAAACACTACATAGATAGTGTAAAATATTTACTTCCAATTACAAATAAACACGGAACTTAAAAAAAATGTACTTGTGAATCCAGTCCAATGTAAGAGCTTCAATATAGTAGTTTTAATTTTAGGAGCGCCATGAATTGTAAAAAAAATTGTACATCCTAATATTTCCGTAGCCCACCGGTGTCTCTCCAGGTGACGCTGCAGGTCCCGGGAATGCGATGTGGATGCCAATTCTGTAAACCCATTTTCGACATTGATACAGCAGACAAATGAGTTGCGTCTCTATAAAGCCGTACGCTTTCACATACAGGCTGTTTCTAGATCGTCAGAGGGACAATGTCATACGATTTCATTTCAGCAAGGTACCTGTTCCTGGTTAGTGTGAGGCTGCTGAGAACAGGGGAGGGTTTGTTAGGCTGTGAAATGAGGATGATTAGGGTTAGGAGAGGATTAAGGTTAGGCTGCAAGAGGAGGATGGCTAGGGTTAGGGAGGGTTAAGATTTGACTGTGGGACAAGGATGATTAGGGGAGGTTAGGGTTAGGAGAGGGTTAAAGTGAGGTTGCGGGATGGGATGGTTAGCAGAGAGTTAAGGTTAAGTTGTAGCAGTAGCATGTGGATGGGTAGGAGAGAGTAAAAATTAGGTTGCAGTATGTGGATGGTTAGGAGATGGTTAAGGCAGGTTGCAGGATGGGGATGGTTAGGAGATGGTTAAGGCAGGTTGCATGATGGGAATGATTAGGAGATGGTTAAGGCAGGTTGCAGGATGGGGATGGTTAGGAGATGGTTAAGGCAGGTTGCATGATGGGAATGATTAGGAGATGGTTAAGGCAGGTTGCAGGATGGGGATGGTTAGGAGATGGTTAAGGCAGGTTGCATGATGGGAATGATTAGGAGATGGTTAAGGCAGGTTGCAGGATGGGGATGGTTAGGAGATGGTTAAGGCAGGTTGCATGATGGGAATGATTAGGAGATGGTTAAGGCAGGTTGCAGGATGGGGATGGTTAGGAGATGGTTAAGGCAGGTTGCATGATGGGAATGATTAGGAGATGGTTAAGGCAGGTTGCAGGATGGGGATGGTTAGGAGATGGTTAAGGCAGGTTGCATGATGGGAATGATTAGGAGATGGTTAAGGCAGGTTGCAGGATGGGGATGGTTAGGAGATGGTTAAGGCAGGTTGCATGATGGGAATGATTAGGAGATGGTTAAGGCAGGTTGCAGGATGGGGATGGTTAGGAGATGGTTAAGGCAGGTTGCATGATGGGAATGATTAGGAGATGGTTAAGGCAGGTTGCAGGATGGGGATGGTTAGGAGATGGTTAAGGCAGGTTGCATGATGGGAATGATTAGGAGATGGTTAAGGCAGGTTGCAGGATGGGGATGGTTAGGAGATGGTTAAGGCAGGTTGCATGATGGGAATGATTAGGAGATGGTTAAGGCAGGTTGCAGGATGGGGATGGTTAGGAGATGGTTAAGGCAGGTTGCATGATGGGAATGATTAGGAGATGGTTAAGGCAGGTTGCAGGATGGGGATGGTTAGGAGATGGTTAAGGCAGGTTGCATGATGGGAATGATTAGGAGATGGTTAAGGCAGGTTGCAGGATGGGGATGGTTAGGAGATGGTTAAGGCAGGTTGCATGATGGGAATGATTAGGAGATGGTTAAGGCAGGTTGCAGGATGGGGATGGTTAGGAGATGGTTAAGGCAGGTTGCATGATGGGAATGATTAGGAGATGGTTAAGGCAGGTTGCAGGATGGGGATGGTTAGGAGATGGTTAAGGCAGGTTGCATGATGGGAATGATTAGGAGATGGTTAAGGCAGGTTGCAGGATGGGGATGGTTAGGAGATGGTTAAGGCAGGTTGCATGATGGGAATGATTAGGAGATGGTTAAGGCAGGTTGCAGGATGGGGATGGTTAGGAGATGGTTAAGGCAGGTTGCATGATGGGAATGATTAGGAGATGGTTAAGGCAGGTTGCAGGATGGGGATGGTTAGGAGATGGTTAAGGCAGGTTGCATGATGGGAATGATTAGGAGATGGTTAAGGCAGGTTGCAGGATGGGGATGGTTAGGAGATGGTTAAGGCAGGTTGCATGATGGGAATGATTAGGAGATGGTTAAGGCAGGTTGCAGGATGGGGATGGTTAGGAGATGGTTAAGGCAGGTTGCATGATGGGAATGATTAGGAGATGGTTAAGGCAGGTTGCAGGATGGGGATGGTTAGGAGATGGTTAAGGCAGGTTGCATGATGGGAATGATTAGGAGATGGTTAAGGCAGGTTGCAGGATGGGGATGGTTAGGAGATGGTTAAGGCAGGTTGCATGATGGGAATGATTAGGAGATGGTTAAGGCAGGTTGCAGGATGGGGATGGTTAGGAGATGGTTAAGGCAGGTTGCATGATGGGAATGATTAGGAGATGGTTAAGGCAGGTTGCAGGATGGGGATGGTTAGGAGATGGTTAAGGCAGGTTGCATGATGGGAATGATTAGGAGATGGTTAAGGCAGGTTGCAGGATGGGGATGGTTAGGAGATGGTTAAGGCAGGTTGCATGATGGGAATGATTAGGAGATGGTTAAGGCAGGTTGCAGGATGGGGATGGTTAGGAGATGGTTAAGGCAGGTTGCATGATGGGAATGATTAGGAGATGGTTAAGGCAGGTTGCAGGATGGGGATGGTTAGGAGATGGTTAAGGCAGGTTGCATGATGGGAATGATTAGGAGATGGTTAAGGCAGGTTGCAGGATGGGGATGGTTAGGAGATGGTTAAGGCAGGTTGCATGATGGGAATGATTAGGAGATGGTTAAGGCAGGTTGCAGGATGGGGATGGTTAGGAGATGGTTAAGGCAGGTTGCATGATGGGAATGATTAGGAGATGGTTAAGGCAGGTTGCAGGATGGGGATGGTTAGGAGATGGTTAAGGCAGGTTGCATGATGGGAATGATTAGGAGATGGTTAAGGCAGGTTGCAGGATGGGGATGGTTAGGAGATGGTTAAGGCAGGTTGCATGATGGGAATGATTAGGAGATGGTTAAGGCAGGTTGCAGGATGGGGATGGTTAGGAGATGGTTAAGGCAGGTTGCATGATGGGAATGATTAGGAGATGGTTAAGGCAGGTTGCAGGATGGGGATGGTTAGGAGATGGTTAAGGCAGGTTGCATGATGGGAATGATTAGGAGATGGTTAAGGCAGGTTGCAGGATGGGGATGGTTAGGAGATGGTTAAGGCAGGTTGCATGATGGGAATGATTAGGAGATGGTTAAGGCAGGTTGCAGGATGGGGATGGTTAGGAGATGGTTAAGGCAGGTTGCATGATGGGAATGATTAGGAGATGGTTAAGGCAGGTTGCAGGATGGGGATGGTTAGGAGATGGTTAAGGCAGGTTGCATGATGGGAATGATTAGGAGATGGTTAAGGCAGGTTGCAGGATGGGGATGGTTAGGAGATGGTTAAGGCAGGTTGCATGATGGGAATGATTAGGAGATGGTTAAGGCAGGTTGCAGGATGGGGATGGTTAGGAGATGGTTAAGGCAGGTTGCATGATGGGAATGATTAGGAGATGGTTAAGGCAGGTTGCAGGATGGGGATGGTTAGGAGATGGTTAAGGCAGGTTGCATGATGGGAATGATTAGGAGATGGTTAAGGCAGGTTGCAGGATGGGGATGGTTAGGAGATGGTTAAGGCAGGTTGCATGATGGGAATGATTAGGAGATGGTTAAGGCAGGTTGCAGGATGGGGATGGTTAGGAGATGGTTAAGGCAGGTTGCATGATGGGAATGATTAGGAGATGGTTAAGGCAGGTTGCAGGATGGGGATGGTTAGGAGATGGTTAAGGCAGGTTGCATGATGGGAATGATTAGGAGATGGTTAAGGCAGGTTGCAGGATGGGGATGGTTAGGAGATGGTTAAGGCAGGTTGCATGATGGGAATGATTAGGAGATGGTTAAGGCAGGTTGCAGGATGGGGATGGTTAGGAGATGGTTAAGGCAGGTTGCATGATGGGAATGATTAGGAGATGGTTAAGGCAGGTTGCAGGATGGGGATGGTTAGGAGATGGTTAAGGCAGGTTGCATGATGGGAATGATTAGGAGATGGTTAAGGCAGGTTGCAGGATGGGGATGGTTAGGAGATGGTTAAGGCAGGTTGCATGATGGGAATGATTAGGAGATGGTTAAGGCAGGTTGCAGGATGGGGATGGTTAGGAGATGGTTAAGGCAGGTTGCATGATGGGAATGATTAGGAGATGGTTAAGGCAGGTTGCAGGATGGGGATGGTTAGGAGATGGTTAAGGCAGGTTGCATGATGGGAATGATTAGGAGATGGTTAAGGCAGGTTGCAGGATGGGGATGGTTAGGAGATGGTTAAGGCAGGTTGCATGATGGGAATGATTAGGAGATGGTTAAGGCAGGTTGCAGGATGGGGATGGTTAGGAGATGGTTAAGGCAGGTTGCATGATGGGAATGATTAGGAGATGGTTAAGGCAGGTTGCAGGATGGGGATGGTTAGGAGATGGTTAAGGCAGGTTGCATGATGGGAATGATTAGGAGATGGTTAAGGCAGGTTGCAGGATGGGGATGGTTAGGAGATGGTTAAGGCAGGTTGCATGATGGGAATGATTAGGAGATGGTTAAGGCAGGTTGCAGGATGGGGATGGTTAGGAGATGGTTAAGGCAGGTTGCATGATGGGAATGATTAGGAGATGGTTAAGGCAGGTTGCAGGATGGGGATGGTTAGGAGATGGTTAAGGCAGGTTGCATGATGGGAATGATTAGGAGATGGTTAAGGCAGGTTGCAGGATGGGGATGGTTAGGAGATGGTTAAGGCAGGTTGCATGATGGGAATGATTAGGAGATGGTTAAGGCAGGTTGCAGGATGGGGATGGTTAGGAGATGGTTAAGGCAGGTTGCATGATGGGAATGATTAGGAGATGGTTAAGGCAGGTTGCAGGATGGGGATGGTTAGGAGATGGTTAAGGCAGGTTGCATGATGGGAATGATTAGGAGATGGTTAAGGCAGGTTGCAGGATGGGGATGGTTAGGAGATGGTTAAGGCAGGTTGCATGATGGGAATGATTAGGAGATGGTTAAGGCAGGTTGCAGGATGGGGATGGTTAGGAGATGGTTAAGGCAGGTTGCATGATGGGAATGATTAGGAGATGGTTAAGGCAGGTTGCAGGATGGGGATGGTTAGGAGATGGTTAAGGCAGGTTGCATGATGGGAATGATTAGGAGATGGTTAAGGCAGGTTGCAGGATGGGGATGGTTAGGAGATGGTTAAGGCAGGTTGCATGATGGGAATGATTAGGAGATGGTTAAGGCAGGTTGCAGGATGGGGATGGTTAGGAGATGGTTAAGGCAGGTTGCATGATGGGAATGATTAGGAGATGGTTAAGGCAGGTTGCAGGATGGGGATGGTTAGGAGATGGTTAAGGCAGGTTGCATGATGGGAATGATTAGGAGATGGTTAAGGCAGGTTGCAGGATGGGGATGGTTAGGAGATGGTTAAGGCAGGTTGCATGATGGGAATGATTAGGAGATGGTTAAGGCAGGTTGCAGGATGGGGATGGTTAGGAGATGGTTAAGGCAGGTTGCATGATGGGAATGATTAGGAGATGGTTAAGGCAGGTTGCAGGATGGGGATGGTTAGGAGATGGTTAAGGCAGGTTGCATGATGGGAATGATTAGGAGATGGTTAAGGCAGGTTGCAGGATGGGGATGGTTAGGAGATGGTTAAGGCAGGTTGCATGATGGGAATGATTAGGAGATGGTTAAGGCAGGTTGCAGGATGGGGATGGTTAGGAGATGGTTAAGGCAGGTTGCATGATGGGAATGATTAGGAGATGGTTAAGGCAGGTTGCAGGATGGGGATGGTTAGGAGATGGTTAAGGCAGGTTGCATGATGGGAATGATTAGGAGATGGTTAATTTTTATGCGAAATTTTCGCAAACGGCAGCCGCAATGAGTTAGCTTTAGATTGTTGACAGGGATTAACTATACTTCCATATGAAGGGAGGGAGTGAGTGCTTTCATCTTCAAATCAAGCTTTTTGCTGTCAGTTTTAATTTAATTTCATTTTATTTAATTTCAATTAATTTAATTTAATTTTCTTTAATGTACTTTCACCTTTAATTTGAGTGTATTTACTTCCAAATCAGGTGACCAGTGTAATAATTACAATGATTTCTATTTGTGCCTCCCACTTTTTAAGTGACCAGTAGTAATGGTCCATTGTGCCTGATCCAGAGGTACGATGTAGCGCTGAGCGTGCTAACGCTCTGCGTTACATCGCTGCCTCCCCCTGGCACTAACCCTGTGCGGGCGTATGACCCCTTCCTTATGCCGGCTGAAGGCTGCCCTAACTTCAGCAGGCGTAAGGAAGGGGCCATACGCTCGCACAGGAGCATATGGCCTCTTAGCACGCCCCCCCACCCTAATTTACTTACCTCCCCCCGCCCACCAGCAGTAACGTGAGCGTAGGGACGCTGGAGGACGTCCACTCCAGAGTCCCTACGGCGCTACTATGGACGCCCGATCGTAGATCGGACGTTTCCATAGTAACGCCGGGCAATATCTGCTCTGGATCAGGCCCTTTGTCTTTAGTGAATACGGCGATGGCATAATCGCCAGCAAAGTCCCGGGACTGTGGTCTTTTTTGGCAAAATCGACTTTAGTAACTATACCCCAAGGAGTCTGTTCCTATTACTGGCGCTATATCCTCAATCCATTTTGTATTTGTTTTTTTCTTGTTACTCCAGACCCATTTTTGAAGGATAGCAGCCTCTAATATCTCTGCACAAGATTGCACCATTTACTGTTGGCTTTTGATTAAGCGCAAGATATATTTGTGTGTTTCCTTGGTGTTATTTTGTGTAGATCAGTTACGGTGCAACAAGTCATATTCTAAGTGACCGAAACCTCTACCCAACATTTTACCGAACACTACAAGGTGACCAGGTCAATTACTCTGTCCTGGCAGATCTCATCAAGCTCTTTGGCTGGACATGGGTTGGAGTTGTAGCTTCAGATGATAACAGCGGTAATGAAGAGACGAAGCTTCTGACACAATATCTGACTAATAAAAGAATCTGCGTTGCCTACACAATAAAAATAAAGTATTTTCCATTAACAGACATAGATAGAATGGATCAAATAAGAAGTGACATTATTAGAAGCTCATCTGCCCAGGTTATAGTTCTTTGTGGGACGTATTCACCTTATTTTGCTGATTTTTTAAGAGATGTAAGACATGTGCTCAGTGATAAAACGATGCTCTTGGGGCCAACTTTTGCCTTAATCACACATCTTCTGGGACAGCAAAAGGAAATATTTAATGGAAGTTTGGCTCTGGAACCTTATTCTCTACCCATCCCGAACATGTTCAGTTTCTATAACAGTTTCCAGACTGAAAGTCACCCAGAAGACAAGTTACTGGATCATATCTGGTTGAGAAATCTGAATTGTTTGACACAAGATAGAAAAAGTAATTTATTATATAGTTGGATATATAAGAGCTCACTTCACAACTGTTCTGAGAAGAAGCTTTTAACACACTTTATTAGTTTCAATACCCCAGGTCTAACTAATCAGGTTTATAAAGCAGTTTATTCCCTGGCTCAGGCTTTACATAACATCCACCTGCCTTCTGGTCCACTCTTTAGTTATAGACATCAGGTAAATAATTTATTACAACTCCAATCATATTGGCAGAATATGCAATACACTTACATTGCTCCTGTAGGCTTATCCTATGGTGACCTTAATCATTTTAATATTGTTACATTACCTGGGTTAAACGCACACCAGGATGCGGAGTCTAACTGGGACCTGGTTTTGGAGTCAAACATTGAAATAGGATCGGGCCTGGTAAGTACAACAAGGGCAAGGGATGACAAACTGGACAGGGCCAAGGACAGGCTGACAGATGACACAAGGACACCAGGTCTAGGCAGGTACACATGTGCAAGGTAACAGTTATCCAGGCAATTATACAAATGCAAGGTTATGGGGTCTAGGTATTTATACAGATACACGGTAATGGGGTTTAGGCAGATATACAAATACACAGTAACGGGGTTTAGGTAGATATACAGATACACGGTAACAGGGTTTAGGCAGGTATACAGATACACGGTAACGGGGTTTAGGCAGATATACAGATACACGGTAACGGGGTCTAGGCAGATATACAGATACACGGTAACGGGGTTTAGGCAGGTATACAGATACACGGTAACGGGGTCTAGGCAGATATACAGATACACGGTAACGGGGTCTAGGCAGATATACAGATACACGGTAACGGGGTGTAGGGAGGTATACAGATACACGGTAACGGGTCTAGGCAGGTATACAGATACACGGTAACGGGGTCTAGGCAGATATACAGATACACGGTAACGGGGTCTAGGCAGGTAAACAGATACACGGTAAGGGGGTCAAGGCAGGTATACAGATACACGGTACGGGGTCAAGGCAGGTATACAGATACACGGTAACAGGGTCTTGGCAGGTTAATAAGCATAAGGTAATGAGAAACAGATACCAGGGAAGCAGATGACATAGACAACAGAAGACAGACAAGACTGAGGCTTGACGATGAGCAAACAAGTGGGTAGCTTGTGGGTAGCAGGGCTAACAAACAAGGCAGGGAATAAGGAGGCCAGAGATAACAAGGCAATACAGGGCAACTGCAAGAGCAAAAGCAATAACAGTAACACGCTGGAGCTGACTATCCAGAGAACAGACAATACCACCAGAAAGGGAAAGTTCCCCTTGCTGGGTATTTAAACATGAACAGGCATTTATTCACAGCAGCACGTAACCTCTCCCTTATCGAGGGGGTTAAGGAATCAGAATTTTAAGTCCAGGAATGCAAGACTGCTTGAAGTGGTGGTTCTGGCTGTGGACACAAAGGGCCGGATCCAGAACTACGTCCGTCTTCCATAGACGGACGCAGTACAATAAACAGTAGCTACTGCGCATGCGTAGTAGCTATTGTACGTAATCTGCATATCTTTTCCATACGTATATTGTATCTAAAAGTGTATAGTATCTAAAAGACTGCATATACGCAATCTACATATCGAAACGATACGCAGATTACGCACAATAGCTACTACGCTGTTAGAGATCGCAGCGTCACTCCAGCGCCTTCACATTGAGAACTGTGATATTGTGTACCGTAATATTGTGTACCTGGATATTGTGTATCTTCACATTGAGAACTGTGATATTGTGTACCGTAACATACGCATGCGCAGTAGCTACTGTTTATTGAACTACATCCATCTATTGAAGACGGACGTAGTTCTGGATCCGGCCCAAAGCCACTGGATCTGATTGTGGACCCGGGACAGTTGGACCTGGCTGCGAGACAAACAGGACCTTATGCCCGAGGTAAAGAGCAAGACAGACGCTCACCTCT
>WWET01005425.1:49166-62156 GCA_011038615.1 Limnodynastes dumerilii | reverse complement strand
AGTAACCCAAGTTGTTTGCAAATGTTACTTATGTTGGTCTCATTTTCTGCTTCTGTTAAAGGACTATCCCCCTCTATACCACAGGCTTTGAAAAACTCTGTAAAGTCAGTGCTAGCAGGCATACAAGCTTTAAGCATTACCCGCCAGTCTTTGTATGTGGGTTCATGAGCATTTCCCACATCCCTAATGTATTTTTGACACTTTGCCAAATCCTTGGAAGGATTTGGAAATTCAGAGATCATATGGCGTAACTCCGTCCTAGACCATGGGATGTGCATGGAGACAGCTTGCGTGGGTACAACCCCCGCTTCATTAGCCTGACCAGTAGGTACATTTAGTATACGTACTGGAAATGACCCCTCACACCCCAAACAATTTCTGTGTTTACCGTCCGTGTCCATACACCTAGGTTTAGTGTGAGTGACTGACCTAGTTATGTGTGGAGGAGTGTTATCCACAAATATGTTTGTGGGTGGTGAATCTTCACTAACTGCGTGGGTAGGTGGCGCTAATTTTCGTGAGAATGTTCGCTCATGCTTCCGGACGCTGATGCTATGGCATCAGATCCCAGGGCAGATGCACCCGCTGCTTGATGAGAAACAGCAGTGGCATCTGCAGCATGTGTGGCTGTGATTTGTGGTGCCGCAGCTGCATCACCACTGGTCCTAGCTCTGGGCCTCTTGCGACTGGTGTGTGTGTTTAGTACCTGTGTTAGTGCAGATATTAAAGTGTCGTCATCATCCTTGTCACTATCTCCAGCGTCAAATTTAGATAACTCTTTTTCTAAGACAGGATACAATCTGGCAACATTGTGATTAGCAGTAACAACATTGGAAGAAAAGCTGTTAGGTTTAGAACAGACAGAGTATAAACATGAAGCGTCCTTACCTCCTCCCGTATAAGGAGGAGGAGGAGGAGGTGTGTGCGTAGTTACTGCAGGCGCCGTATTATCGCTAGCATGCAAAGTATTCGTGTTTACTGTTACTAACCACGGAGATGCGCTCACAGGGTGCTCCCGCCAATATTTACCTTCCTGTTTCCACAAAGCATAACTACTCATGAATTTCTCCCGCTCTTTGTGAGACTTAACTCTACAAATCTGCTCATTTAAAGTATCCAGAACCGATTCATCAAAACTTCCAATGTTTGGAAATTTATGTACACAAGACTTGGTCAACTTGACCCACTGACTACAATATTTAATTGCAACAGTACCATGCTTTTTAGACATAATATACAACGCCGATCCTTCCGGCACCTCAGGTCCATAAACGACCTCCCTGATCACCCCATTTCGGGTCAGTCCGCTACCCATGGCAACTATACAAACTGATGGGCAGATCGTACCAACTATACGCACTTTTAAGAAGTTACGCAAGTGTAACACTCACCAGAAGACCAATATCACGGCTTCGATCCGAATATCCGCTATCAGAACGCGTCAAAATAGCGTTATTCCTCTACACTGTGACAAACACTCAAAACAGAAGCTGAACCTCCCAATAGCCCGTCAGCGGGGTCAAAACGAATATTCATACACTAGTTTTCCTCACTTTCCTCAGTTAAAAGAACCTCAATATCCAGAAGACAACTAGCAGTTAATAAAGGCCCAGAAATAAATATATGCTCACGTATATTTATCACCAATAAACTTCAATAACTCAGTAAATTCAATAACTTCAATAACTCTAACAATTAGTTTTCAAAACACCGAAGTTTTACAGATTCTGGTTCAAATAGACTATATAAAAGCAAGAGATAACCCAGAACTTTGTGAAAACAATAAGGTAAAAACACGTGTTATTTTTGGCGCGAAAATTCGCTATGCGCACGAAATTTCGTTTTACCGCTAAAAACCCGCACCTTGCAGTTAACCCCGACTATGTCAGCAAGTAATTACGTACTCATACACGATTTTATCCCAAATTCAAAAAGCAAGTTTCCTACCCACAGTATAACAGTGCTCGATTAACTGACACTAGGCATACAAACAATAGCGAATATTAGCAATAAAATATCACATTTACTCACCACGTTGTCCACCCTTTGTCAGTGAAGAGAGCGCTGTAAAATAAAGCAGAAAATCGCTACCACAAGACGAGCCCCCACTGTTGAATACCGTGTATGAAATATGTACCCCAAAAGTACTGCCCGTGGACCAGTACGTAATTACCCGCTATGATCCGAAAGTTCGGATCACAATACCGAAAAATAGCACAGATGCGAAAGATCGTTTCAACTTACGAAACCGTATTTACTCAGTAGTACAGGGTAATGACAAGGCACAGATTCCAACAGCAACAATCGTAGCGCATCCAACTGACAAGACGTCAATCCAATCGTCCCACAGGAAAAGAAGAAGTGAAGAGAGCGAATGTCCCTGACAAAGTCCTTTTTAAGTCCATAGATAAAAGGGATCACCGAACTCCTGCTTGATTGAAGAGATCTCAATCCTCTGGTAGTCCTTGGTCCCTCATTGGTCCTAGATCTTCCTTTGGTTCATCATTGGTTCTGGATACTCCTTTGTTCTTCTCCCAGGGGGGGTCATTGTTACTTCCTTTACTCATACATTCAGATATTAATCTAAACCTCTGCACTGCGCAAACTATTGCCGCTAACATGCGGTCTTATCAGCATCTAGCTAACATGATTGGTTATGATTTAAGCTACCCTATGACTATAAACATGACATACATAGTCCATTCACACGCTGTTCTGCGGTCTTTCGCTGATTACTCTGTTTATGGAGATAAGACACAGTTTTAGTAAATATTCCCATTTTTTTTATTCAAATAGTTGGAGTTGTTGACAGTTCACCAATCCCTGGCTTTACTTTCTAATCATAACCACTAATCAGTACACAGAGAGTATTCATAAGTTCCACATGCCCATGGAATCCATCAAAATCTCTACTGAGTTATATAAGGAAATGCATATGGCTTGGTCATACTGCAGGTAAAAAAAGGAAGGCCTTCATTACTATTAGTGCAGGGGATGCAAAAAGTGCAGTGGGAAGAAGCTTTAGAAGTAGTAACCCTTGTTTATATTACCATCACCAATGAAAGGTACATGGTAGCCCTTTAAAAATTAAACTTTGGTTTCAACAGTAGTCTAGCTGGTCTATTTACATCCTTCCTTATGTAATGTATGTAATTATAAGAACATTTTTTGTGATCATGCCATTTAGCTGTGTAGTGGGCAGATTGCTTTTTGACCTCATTATGGACCGTATTCAGAGATCTGTGTGGCGATCGGATCGCAATTATACGCACAGCCGGTGCAGGCCAAACCCTTCCCAAGCACGACACTCCACTCTCTCGGCTGTGCCCTCGGAGACTTCCACCGCCATAGACCACTTGTAACTTTCCGTGTGCATTCCCAATGCGTATATGTCCTCCGTACGTGCGAATCAACATAGTTGCGCCTACTTTCCTTCATTTTAATGCCTCTCCCCGCCCATTTTTATGTACATTTTTGCCTAGCATATCTGTCCGTATGTACCAACGTGTGATTCACAGGTCCATCTGTAAGGTACTTCTGCTTGTATAGTTTAGGTTAACTACGTAAAGTTACTATGCATGTGCAGTTAGTCCGATTGTAAAAATACGCACGGACTAGCTGAGAAATCGGATCTCTGAATACAGTCCTATGTTCTCATTTATTTTATATGTTTGGTGGAATTTGTTATAGCTATTGACATGCCCATAGTACAATTGCAGTGAAGCAAATACCCAACATATGTAAAAAAAAATAAAAAAAAATAATTAAGCAATGGCTGAATATTCTAAAACTAGCCTACAAATAGTATTACTCATCAGTGTATTATATACTTTTTTTTTTATCTTTGCCTTTTGGTGTATTTAGATTCATCTGACATTTCCTTTGTTTAATGTGAACTTAAAGAAAAAGTTGAAGTTCGTATTTTGATAACACTGTGTAACTGTTATATCACATTGGTGGTCCATTCTATAGCTCTTGATCATCCCTTTGTTATACTTTAGTCGCTTTGGGCTGGATCCAGACCTAGTTAAGTGCATGAACTTAGTTACTCCTGGGCTAAACCATGTTGATTTCAGGGGGAGTCAAGTTAATTGTATTCTTTGCATGCAGGGATATATCTTTGAATTGCTTACTGTACACAGATACTGATCAGCTATACTATCACACTGTTATTTAGACTTGGGATAGGAAACATCACCTCTCAACTTTAATACTGTTTGCAGCAGATGAAATATGACTCCCCTGAAATCAACATGGTTTAGCCCAGGTGTAACTAAGTTCATGCACTTAACAAGGTCTGGATCCAGCCCAATATTTGTTATTTAGTAGCAAGTAAAGTAAACACATATGTTAATTAAATATAAAGAAAATCTTCATTAATCCTTTTGTAATTTATATATCCTGATCTTCACCAATCCACAAATCTAAGTATAGATTCCTTAAAAACACCATTCTTGTGGTTTGCCTTGTAGCCTACAAATATTTATTTACTCTCCTAGAGGCATCCTTTTACTAGAGGCTAAGTCAGTTACTAACAGAACTTCTATATTATCTGGCAGACGGATAAATTGTGCTGATAATCTTATGATCAGATGGCTGGGAGGATCAAAGATGCTTGGAAATCCAAACACAGGATTTCTGGGGATCTGCTTTCGGAGAACCACTGTATCCACACATCTAACAACACGCTGCTAACCACTCCCTTCATACAAATGACTTCTTAGATCCGTAAACTTCCTTAAAATAACTGCAAATATAAAATGGTGGCAGGTCGGAAGTCTGGATCAGTACCCAGTCCTTTAGCACGCTTATACTTTACATTGTAATATAAGTACCTCCCACTTGAGAGAAGAACCCTGACCCCTAGCAGAAGTATCATTTGTCAGAAGTCTTGATAGAGCAGATTATGTACTGATCGGAAAACACAGATGCGTTTTCATGATCCTTATACAAATATGAAATACGATCCAGTCCACAGAAAGGAGGGGAAAGTCAGAATGTGGTCCAGTTTTACATTTTTCCACTTTTAGATATATACGCTTATACAAGGGAGCCCTTTAAAGTTATGTTTACAAGGCTTTTATTTTTATTTTTTTTTATAATTTATGTGATAACAGGATTGCTTTTAGCCTTTGAAATCTAGCTTGAAACCACTACAAGCTAAAGGTAATTTATCTGTGGTATATTGATGGGTATATTGATTCTTTGAGAACTTTGTTGCCTGGCTCACTCCCTCCCTGTCCCATTCCCATCTTAACCCCCTGCCCTTGCCCCCACCCCAATACTCTTCCCCCTCCACGCTCATCCAACCATGCCAACCTCATTCACATTTCCAATTCCCCACCCTCCCCTTCTCCTGCACTCTCTGGAACACAAGATACATCTGTTACAAGCTCCCAGCCATACATGATCTGTTCATTTTTAACTCCAATAAAGCTCTTACTGAAACATGGCTCTCCCCCACTGACACCACCTAACCCGCTGCTCTAGCCTATGGAGGTCTTTTCTTCTCCCACTCTCCCAGAACCGTTATGGTGGCGGCGCCGGCCTGCTCCTCTCTCCCTCATGCACTTTCTGCAATATCCCTCCTGAGCCCTCCCTCATCTTCTCTTCTTTCGAGGTCCACTCCATCCGCATTTTCTGTCCCCTAGACATCCGCGTTGCTGCCATTTACCGGCCCTTGTTCACAGTTCTTTGTGAACTTTATTGCTTGGCTCACCCACTAGCTCTGCTCTGGCTTCACTTCTATTATCTTAGGTGACTTCAACATCCCTGTTGATAACCCGTCCCACTCCAGTACCAAGCACTCCAGCACTTCTCTCTATTTCCTCATCCTTTGGCCTGATTCAATGGACCACCTCCCCTACCCAAAAACAGGGCCGTTCCCCTGACCTAGTTTTCACCCACCGCTGCACTCTGACTGACTTCTCTATCACTCCTTTTCACTCTGACCACCACCTCCCCTCGCCCCAAATCCAAACCCATTCTCACCAGACAGAACATCAGCACCCTCGACATCCCCACCTGTTCCTCCTCCCTTGACCACTTCCTCTCCTCCGTTACCTCTCTCTCCTTCCCCAATCAAGCCATCTCCTTCTACCACACCCTCTCCTCTGCCCTTGAATCTGCCTGTCCCCCTTCCTCCGCCTCCCTTCGCCGCTCTAACTCCCAGCCATGGCACTCTCACTCGCTTCCTAAAACAATGCTCCCACAACACCAAGCCACTTTGGCGCAAATCTTGCTCCCTTGCTGACTTCCTCCACTTTAAATTCCTCCTTTCCTTAATGCTCTGCCCTCGCCCCCGCCTTCCATCCCACCCTCTATCTCTGCTTCCAACTTTGTCTCCTACTTCTCATCCAAAATCATCTCTATCAGAAATTACATCTCCTCCACCCTGCTTCCTCCATCTCTCCACCCTCCCCCCTTCTATGCAATCATCATGAGTTTTCTTCTTTCCATCCTACGACAAGTGATGAAATTTACTCCTTCACCACCCTCAACCTGCCCTGCCCTATTCCCTCACACCTTCTCAAACACCCCTCTCCAACTGCCTGCTCCCATCTAGCTCACCTTTTAAACCTCACCCTCTTTTAACCATACCCTTGTTTCTCCCATTCTCAAAAATCCTAATCTGGACCTTACATCCCCCTCCAGCTACTGAACTATATCCCTTCTCCCCTTCGCCTCCAAACTCCTTGAGCTGTTTACTCTACCAACGTCTCATAAGCTACCTTACTGACAGCTCTCTCCTGGACCCCCTCCAATCTGGTTTCCGGCCCCTCCATTCCACTGAGACCACCCTTATCAAAGTTACCAATGATCTGCCAAATCCAAGGCCCACTACTCCATCCTCATCCTTCTTGATCTGTCAGCTGCTTTTGACACCATTGAACATCCTTGCTTCAAACCCTCTGCTCTTTTGGTCTCAATGACACTGGCAACGAGCATTGGCTACTGTGCCAGGGGACCGACACGCTGCACCCTTTGACACTGAGCTCTGTACTTTGGTCCTACACCCTGCACTCCCAGGGGCAACAGGCACCGATGCCTGTTTCCTCCCCTTACCAATCCCGCTACACACCCCTCTTGACATCCCTGCATTTAGGCATATTCAGAGGGGGCCTGGCATATTCTGTTTAAGGATTTTTGATAGTTATAGTTGTAAACAGTTAAGTCCCTCGGTTGAGGCACTGGTTGGTAAGTGGGAATAGTCACCTGTTAGGATAGGGGCATTAGGCCCGTTAGTATTGTGTTTGTAGGCCAGACTGCCTGTACTTTCTTGCAGGAAAGGAGGTGAAGGAGGAGGTGGATTAAACAGCGCTTCTGGTAAGTACCATTCAAAACAGCACTGTTGTTTGGCCCCCACTACAGTGGGTAAGGTGGACCCTCTTGCTTCAGTTTGGCATTGAGAGGACCATGCTCAGCCCTGTGTTCCCGGCCAGAATAAATGAGTAATCCTCCAGCTAGGGAGTGAACTCATGTACTTCCTCCTCGCGAGGCGCTCGGACACTCTGACGCATCGGCAGCAGTAGCTCTCATTAATTGGTGTTTCCGTTTCAGATAAAAGATTCCTGTGTCAGCTTGAAAGAGGAAGACAGCGGTGACATCAACCGGCACATCGTCTTCTGTTTCTGCAGGGACATGTAGGAACCAAGGGGGTGTGGGTGGCGTACGTAGCACATTTGCTTGGCGAGCATTTTGCAACTCGGCATATCGTCAGTTAGGTAGTGGCCTTTACAATTGTGTCCTGTGATGTATCCTGTGCTCTCTTTAATATTTATAGTTTATACAGTACAGTCTTTGGGCTGGTTTCAGACTTAAGAAGGAGCTTGACATTAAGGACTGGATTCTCATTTGAGAATTTTTCTACTTACGAGCGTAGTTTTAGGTGCAGAGCTACTACGCATGCGTAGTAACTATTTTATGCTATCTACGTAACATTTTCGTTACATAGATTGCGTACATGTTGTCTTTAAAGACTAGCTTTACTTTTATTACTAATACTGTTTGCAACAGATGAAATATGACTCCCCTGCAAGCATCATGGTTTAGCCCAGGCGTAACTTTCCTTTCATATTTTTAGCTCCTTCTTAAGTCTGGATCCAGCCCTTTGTTATTGTAGGTCATCTGTTAACATGTTCTGTAATTAGCCCTTTACGTGTTAAACATCGGGACATTTTTCTCCAAGAGATGCAATGTCTGCAGCAGTTCCTATTCAGGACTGAATTTACACGCAGCAACAAATTCTACAGAACATGATCAAGACTTCACAGCTTCAGCATCATTAGCATTGAGAAGATGCAGATTTAAGATTTAACAAACAATAGCATACCTCCCAACATTTGAGAATTCGAAAGAGGGACAAAATTGTGTGGCCTAGTAGATAGTGTGTGTCTTGAACCACCCAGTGGGCGTGTCTGGGAAAGTGGGTGTGTCTTGCAGTGGGTCTAGTGTTTTCCCCTATTATCAACCATCTATATGTCTGCCTCTTAATATTAGGCCTGCCATCCATATGTCTGGCCCTTATTATTTGTCCAAGATTCATATGTCCAGCCTCCATAATCGCCTTTTTATTTGTCCTACCTCCATGTCTGCCCCTTATTATTATTATTATGTACAGCCTCCATATGTCTTCACCCAGGTTAATTTGTCCAGTCTCCGTGTCTGCCTCTTTATTATTTTTCAAGCCTCCATGTCTTCCCCTAATTATGTCCAGCCTCCATATCCACCTCTTTATTATTTGTCCAGCCTCCATGTCTGCCCCTTATAATGTCCAGCCTCCATGTCTGCCCCTTTTAAGGTCCAGCCTCCATGTGTTCCCCTTGTAATGTCCAACCTCCACCTCTGCCCCTTGTAATGTCTAGCCTCAATGTCTGCCCCTTGTAATTTCCAGACACCATGTCTGCCCCTTGTAATGCCCAGCCTCCATGTCTGTCCCTTGTAATGTCCATCCACCATATCTGCCCCTTTTAATGTCCAGCCTCAATGTCTGCCCCCTGTTGCCAGTGCCAGCCTCCATGTCTGCCCCCTATTGCCAATGCCAGTCTCCATCTGCCCCCTTATTGCCAGTACCCGCCTCCATCTGCCCCCTTATTTCCAGTGCCTGCCTCCAATGTCTGCCCCCTAATACCAATGGCAGCCTCCATCTGCCCCCATAATGCCAGTGCCTCCCTCCAATGTCTGCCCCCATAATGCCAATGCCTCCCTCCAATGTCTGCCCCCAAATGCCAGTGCAAGTCTCCATCTGCCCCCATAATTCCAGCACCTGCCTCCAATGTCTTCCCCATCTGCCCCCTAATGCCAGTGCCAACCTCCATCTGCCCCCTAATACCAGTGCCTGCCTCCAATGTCTGCCCCCATCTGCCCCCTAATGCCAGTGCCAGCCCCCATCTGCACCCATAATGCCAATGTATGCCCCCAATTGTCAGCCCCCATCTGCTAATACACCAAAATTCATTGACTTAAATGCTTGTGTATTTCTATCTTGAGGGTATACTTTATACCTACCTTAGACTCCTGATCAGCCTGTTTCCAATGTATCTCACCTCCATTCCTCTATTTGTATTGTGATTTTTATCTGAGTTCTATCTATATACACTGTGTGCCATACAAGTCTCTCTATGACTGATGTTACCCCATTGTGCTTTTGCTCTCACATATTTCTTCTTCATTTGAGGTATGAGTTGCTCTAGAAGTTCATTTGTACCATACTAACTCACTGTGTATTATTTGGGTTATTATCTATATATATTTACCCGTGTAGTGTGCCTTTACACCTTTTGCCTACTGTATATGACATTTGAACTGGTGAATTGTAACATATAGGTGCACTCTGCACTACTTGGGTCATTTTTTTCCCACTGTATCCTCCATACCACAGGGTATGTGGCTGAATAAAATTAGCGGCAACATCCCTATAATTTTTGTTATGGTCTACACGCAAGGGAAAACCACCAGCATGATGATTATAACAACACTCAAGTGTATGTCAGAAATAATACAACAGTTTTAGGAAAAGATGGCACCAATTCATGAAAAGAACTCTTAGTAATAAGAACAATAACTGCATAGTACTGAAATGTTTAGTATGACAATACATGCATTCTTTTGGTTGTTTCAAAGGGGTAAGCCTGAAGAAGTGAAAAATCTGTGGGTTACAGTGACTACTGTGTTTCATCCTGCTTTGTATTTTGTATTTTAGAGTAACTTGTTTTCCTAATGTATCTTTCCAGACATGAAGAAAAATAGAGGAAAGCAAGTTGCTACATGATATTGGCATAGTATGCCATTGTGATAGGCCTATGCAGAAGTATGACAGGGGTAAGTGACATGTACTGTAACAGAACTCATAACAGAGAAAAAGAAAAAAGTCCTTCACCAGTAAGGGCTAGTGATAGTATATATTGTTATTGTCAGGCACTCAGGGACACCCCAAAATACGGGAATCCTAAAAGCAGGTGAAATCCTTACCCCTTGCAGGTACTTCCATTTTTACTTTCAGGAGCTGATTCCGAAAGGATCAACTACCTATTCAGAAAGTTTATATGGCAAAATAAACGCGCTAGGATTAGTTTTCAAAAATTGCTCCAACAACGTCCTAATGGGGGTATAAACCTGCCAGATGCAAGTAACTACTGCAAAGCTGCCCTGATGCAGCATCTTAAAGATTGGCTACATAACACTGCCATATATACAGACACTGAATTGGAAGAGGGTTTCTTGGGAGGTAGTAGCCTGATAGCTCTTTTGCATGCCCGTGACCAATCGCTCCGGCAGGGGTTGAGAGACAATCCTTTGTTATGGCAGGTCAGAAAACTATGGAGGCTGCTACGTAAAAAATGGGGGGTGTCTAATAGCAACACTATTTACTTGCCGTTTCTGCGTAACCCTATGTTTCAATCCGGCACGGCATCCTACCCTTTTGATAGATGGAGGGATGGAGGGTTAACTGCTGTTCACCACTTGTTAAACAGAACGGAACGAAGACCTCTTTCCTTCCTGGAATTATCTGATAATAATAGGGACCTAACTGTAGGCCCAATGGCTTTTTTGCAAGCAATTACGCATTACGTTAAATCCGTTGTTTCGGGTTTTGAGGATGCTGACTGGCATAATGACCTAGATATGTTCCTGTTAAAACGTCCACTTCACAAAAATGCAGTGTCGTGTTATTATAACTTTCTTAGAGACCCCCTAGACCACTCTGCTTCGTCTTCTGGTTTAGTGGTTTGGACAACAGTCTTCCCTAATCTCACTTGTTCTGATGTTCTCAAAGCCTTTGTAAGATCTTGTCGTTTGCTGCCTTCCAGTGTATATATGGAGCTGTTTCTTAACCTATTCCAAGCAACCTATCTAACTCCCAGTAAGAGATTTAAAATGGGCCTGCTTGATTCTGATCGCTGTCTCCGATGTCGGAGCCCGGGTGCTGACTTGTATCATTGTTTATGGGGATGCCCAGTTTTGAGACCATTTTGGCTAGCTATTAAAAGATATGCAGAGTATTGCTTGGTTAGCGATCTGCCTTCCACAGCGGAGTGGGCCATATTGGGAATTTTGCCCTCTAACCAGAGAGTCTCTAAAGCATTAAGCCGCCTTTTGCTGGCAGTAAGTGCAGCAGCCCGTAAAACGATTCTTCAACAGTGGCTACATGCTACAGCACCCCCTTTCTCCCTATTCCTGGATAAATTAGCATTTGTGTTCCGTATGGATTGGATAGAGATGGTGCTGGACAGGTTTCATAAGGTGGAGATGTTCTTTGATATATGGGAGGAATATATTGATACTCTTCCTCTAGCGGTTAAGAGACAGCTCCGTAATTGCTTACAACACACGGAATGGTATTTGACGAGAGAATGTGATCCTCCTATTGTCATGCACAGCTAAAGGTGTTATGAGTAGTCTCTCAGAGATGGGGGGAAAAATTTGGAAAAGAATGCTGGTAGAAATTGGGGAATGCAAGCCCTAACTGATCTTCGTTATTTTACTTATAACTTTAAGCACATTTCTGCTTATTTAAATTCTTTATTGTGTTTACTAGCAATTTTGGTGTGGTTTGTCCGGCAGTGTAGTTGGGTTGCAATTGATGATTAATTTTAGTACTGCTAATTCATAATACGTACATAAGTTACATTGTTATTTGTAAAAGATATGTATACTGTCAAAAGAGTTGTAACATAAATTCTATCAATGTGCTTTCTTGCGTACATTGTATAACACTTCTATTACACTGTATACCCCTGTACAATGTGTGTTATAAATAAAAGTAAAAAAAAAAAAAAAAGCAGGTGAAATCCTATTGGTGAAGCAGAATAGATTCAAGCCTACCTACCTTGCATATGCAAGCCCTGGTAAAGAACAATAGTGTAACGTTATTAATCTTATCAAACTTTATTAACTAGTATATATCCTAGAGTCATAGGGCACATCTTCCCGGCGCATGGCAGAACGACAAAAATGCCGTTCTTAAGCATACGGCCGCTGTAAAAACGATGGCGGCCGTTGGTCTGGATCAGGCCCATAGTAGCAGCATGATTAAAAAAAGACAAAGGACAACATATATCACACAATACAGATACATATTAAAAACCAAATTCTATGGCTTCACTGCTCCAATTATATACATTACAATACATGGCCAAATCTTTCTCTGCACTTAAAAAAGGAAAACATATGCAAAGTTTTTCCTTGTTTGCTTGAAACTATAAAAGAACCAAGTACCCCATAGGGCCGCAGGGACTTAAAGAGCAGGCAAGTGTCAGGGTCAGACAGGCAGCAAGCAAAGGGTTAAGATAGTTGGGTGGGTAAGTTAAGAAAGGAAGGGGTTGGGGGTGGAGTTTGAGCTAGGGGGGTGGGATGTTATTTATATAGGGCTAGTGGAAGGGGAGTGGGTCACTCGTCAGAGAAGAATTCAAGTGGAAGGCTGAGTGTTATCTATTTGATTACTGTCACTTATTATATCTCCCTATTGTCTATTTTGGCTGTTCCTCTCTT
>WWET01005425.1:26830-37847 GCA_011038615.1 Limnodynastes dumerilii | reverse complement strand
GACCTTTTTGACCGTCTCAGAGGAGCTACCATTTTTTCCAAAATCGATCTCCGAGGTGCCTATAATCTGGTCCGAATTAAAGAAGGGGATGAATGGAAAACGGCGTTTAATACCAATTCAGGCCATTATGAATATTTGGTTATGCCTTTTGGATTGTGCAACGCCCCGGCAGTTTTTCAAGATCTCATTAATGAAGTGTTACGAGACTTTTTGGGGATCTTCGTGGTGGTATATCTGGATGATATCCTCATTTTTTAATCTAATCTGGAGTCTCATCGATGTCATGTCAGAAGAGTGCTTACTCGCCTTCGAGAAAATAAACTGTTCGCTAAGCCAGAAAAATGCGAATTTGAAGTGGACAAGGTCACCTTTCTCGGATACGTAATTTCTCGGATTCGCTATCGAATTTGAAGTGGACAAGGTCACCTTTCTCGGATACGTAATTTCTCGACAAGGATTCGCTATGGATCCAGCCAAAGTCAAGGCGATTCTGGATTGGGTACAACCCACTAATCTCAAGGCAACCCAAAGATTTTTGGGTTTTTCCAATTATTATAGACGCTTTATTCGGAACATGTCTAGGTTGGTGACCCCCATCTCCAATCTTACCAAGAAGAAGAATGATCCTTCTCGATGGCCCCCAGAGGCTTCCAAGGCATTTCTGGCCCTAAAGCAAGCATTCATTTCAGCCCCAATTCTTCGTCATCCTAATCCGGATCTTCAGTTCATCCTGGAAGTTGATGCTTCTGATATTGGTGCAGGAGCGGTGCTTTCTCAGCAAGACCCATCCGATAAGAAAATGTATCCCTGTGCTTATTTCTCTAAGAAATTCTCTACTGCTGAGTGCAACTATGATGTTGGCAATAGAGAACTTTTGGCCATCAAACTGGCTTTGGAGGAATGGAGACATTGGCTGGAAGGGGCCAAGCACATGATCATCATTCTTACCGATCATAAGAACCTTTCTTACATCGAATCTGCCAAAAGATTGAACCCAAGGCAAGCAAGATGGGCGTTATTCTTTACCCGGTTCAACTTTACCATCACGTTTCGTCCCGGATCACTGAACAAACGAGCAGATGCTTTATCTCGTTCTTTTGAATCTGAACATCCACCCTCCACTCCCCCACTGCCCATCCTGCCTTCTTCAGTTTTCATTGGCCTCACACAGGATCTCTTCACTCTCATTCAGAATTCTCAAGATCAAGCACCGTCTCGTACTCCGTCCAATCGTCTCTTTGTCCCTGCTGACATGAGAAGGGCAGTTCTCCTGGAAGTACATTCCTCAAGATCCGCAGGACATCCTGGGGTGCGCAAGTCTTTGGAATTGTTGTCCCGTATAGTCTGGTGGCCAGCTATGTCCAAAGATGTCAAGGAGTTTGTGAGTTCTTGCCTGGTCTGTGCCCAAAATAAGTCGCTGCGGGTTCCTCCAGCAGGTCTACTCCACCCTCTCTCCATTCCTAAACGTCCTTGGGCCTACATCTCAATGGATTTTATTACTGATCTTCCTAAATCCTTGGGTAATACCACGATTTGGGTCATTGTTGACCGTTTTAGTAAAATGGCCCATTTTGTTCCATTAAAAGGCTTACCTTCGGCTACAGATTTGGCGGGTCTTTTCCTCCAGAACATCGTCCGTCTCCATGGCCTTCCTACTGATATCGTTTCTGATAGAGGTACGCAGTTCGTTGCTGCCTTTTGGAAATCCTTTTGCAAAGTCCTTCGGATCTCAGTCAGCCTCTCCTCTGGATACCACCCTCAGTCCAACGGTCAGACAGAGCGCATTAACCAAAATTTAGAACAATATTTAAGATGTTATACCTCAAAGTTTCAAGATAACTGGACACAAAATTTGGCATGGGCCGAGTTTGCCTACAATAACTCTACTCATTCAGCTACCAAACTATCCCCATTCTTTTGTGTTCTGGGACATCATCCGCGCTCCAACTCCTTTCTACAACCTGACACGGACCATTCTACAGATTCCACTCTGCTGTCTAACAGAATCAAGTCTGTTTGGACCAAAGTCAACAGTGCTTTACAGAAGTCTACTTTTATGACCAAGAGCAGATTTGACAAGCGCAGGAGAAGGGTATTCTATAGGGTTGGTCAAAAGGTCTGGTTAAGTACCAAGAATATTCGTATTAGACAACCCTCCAGGAAGCTGGGACCTCGTTTCATCGGACCATTTACTATCATCAAGAAGGTTAACCCGGTTGCTGTCAAATTAAGACTTCCTCGTTCCATGAAAATTTCTAACACCTTTCATGTCTCCCTCCTCAAACCTTTCTACTCTTCCAGAAGATTTCCAGCCGGTAGACTGTCCAAACCTCCTCCACTGATTCGAGATGGTCATGAAGAATTCGAAGTAGAAGCCATTCTGGATTCCAAGAGGGTCCAGGGTCAAGTCCATTATCTCGTTCATTGGAGGGGTTACGGTCCTGAAGAACGGCAGTGGATCCCGGCACGAAACATTCATGCCAACAGACTTCTTCAGGAATTTCATGCCAAGTTTCCCAAGAAGCCCAGGGTTAGGGGTATCTTAACCCCTCGTCAAGGGGGGGGTACTGTTAGGTGCCGCCAGCCCCCCGGCCTGTCTGCATCTTACCTTCAGCTGGAGCTCCGTCCCCGTCCTTCTGACACGCTGTCCGGGATCCCCGCTGCACGTGGGTTGCAGGCTCCCTCTGTGCACGCGCGCCGCCGCATCTCTCAGCAGGCGCGCGCTACCCACGTGTTTTTTGTAAACAAGCGCTCCCGCGCCCCCCAGCTCCTGGCCACTCACAGCAGCTCAGCTCAGCCTATCATTTCCCAGCAGAGGATATTTAAACCTGCTCTCTCCTCATTCCCTCGCCGGTTATAGTCTCTGCCTGTTCAGAACTGTGACCTGCTACTCTTGTGTGCCTAGTGCCTTGCCTCTGTGCTAGTGTTTCTTTTCTGATTGTTGCTAGCCCTCTTGCCCTGCCATTGTACCTTGCCCACCCAGTTCCTAGCGTATCTCTCTTTCCTTATTCTTCCTCCTTTTCGTGTACTTACCTGCCCCGTTATCCTACACTTACCTGGTCGCTTGTGCTTGTATCTCCTCGGAGACTCTGTGTGCCTGCTGTGAGTTAGCCCCGTCCGTTCAGTCTTGTCCCGTGATCCACTTCTGTCCTCAGTACCTTGTTTCTTGTTTTTTGTCTGTTAGTCTCCGGTAGGTACCTACCTACCGGTCCTGCTCCTTCTTAGTCGTTGTTCTTGTCCTCTGACGGTTCACTGTGGGGTGTCTTTACTTCCTTTTCCGACGAGTCCAAGCTCAACGGGGGACGACCACGCCGCCAGGGGCCGCGCAGTCCATCCCCACCATTAGGGGCTCTGGTGAAAACCACCTGGTTGGTAAGACTCCGGACCACGGAAGTTTGTTCGTTTCACCTCTGTGGGATCTTCTTAGGAATCACTCCGGTTCCAAACAGGTAAACCCGGAGTATTCCTCCTGGATCACTCCGGTTCCTTTTGGGGTAAGCCCGGAGTATTCATAACAGGTTAGCAGTACATTGACTGCAAATAAGGCAATTTTATAGTGTCCATTCTATTTGCAATCTCAAGGTCTACTGTAATCATTGAACAATCATTTCACGTAGTAGGGACTATGGATGCAGATTTCAAAGTACAGATAAGAGCAGCACAACTGTACCACATGTCAATTCGGGAATATGTACAGTGGGGATGAGAGTGCGGCACAGACCTGGCTGGGGTGAGAGACGGAGGCACTGGCGAACACAGCGCGGCTCTTCTGGGGTCTGCACATCGGTGAAGGATCCGACCTGGAGGTGACGACGCCTATTCATCCCTGCCCCTTGCTTCCTCTGGTGCAACTGGGAAGCCTGCTCCTGATCGGTGGTGCTGCACAGACCTGTCGGGGGTGAGAGACGGAGGCCCTGGTGGACATCGTGCGGTTCTTCTGGGGTCAGCACATCGGTAGAGGATCCGGCCTGGAGGTGACGACGCCTGTTCATCCCTGCCCCTTGTTTCCTCTGATGCAACGGGGAAGCCTGGGCAGTGTACGACAAGTCTGCAGTGAGAGAGGCTGCCGCGGGTACCTGTGAGTGGTGTGGAGGGGAGGCAGTGGCTGCGCTGATCTATTCATTGTTCCCCCTCTCTATTTGGAACACTTCCCTGGCCTATTCCCCACTTACACCCATCACCCTTATTGATCCAATATTGGACTGGTTGGCATACAGTGGCCTGTGGGCGCTGGGAAATTTGTATTAAAGTGGGTGGGTGGTGTGTTACAAAATCTGGCTATATTCACCTGCCCAACTATGGATCCATTTTGAACACTGGGAACTACCTATACCAAGGGAAGCCTCTTTTGTCCCGCTTGACATATACGATTACGCCACCCCCTGTGAGCGTGGAGGGGTGCTCCGGTTGACGAGGATTCTCTTCAGTGAGAAGAGCGGCTCTCTATGTCCAAACTTCCCAGTGTGGGACTCCCCACTGTAACCCGTTTTGCAAAGGACAATTTTGTCATGCTTCTTGTTCTAGTCATGCTGGGTTATTGAGCTTGCTCATACATGATTACCAAATAGGTGGTATTATTGCATTGGGAATCTTTTCTACATCTGCCTGATCTGCCATTGCTTGTTTATAATGTAAAAGTTATTTAACTTTTTTGCTATTTTTACTGAATGTTGGGCATATTGCAGTCAACAGCTCAGAGGGGCCCATATCTAGAGGCAGGCTGACTGATTAATTAATTAGTTAACAGCTTCTTGTAACGCGTTGACTTGGTATGCCATTCTCAAGCCACGTAGCTTACGCTTCTGTTTAAGTGTAACTGTTTAAATTTTGCTTGATCATGTGTTAACTATAACGCTCAGTTATTGTTTCTCCTGATTAGTGATTTCCACCTCTTATCTTTCACCTTAGCTCTTAGATGGACAAGTTTGTGGGTAAAGGGGCTACAGCCAAAATGTCACAAAAAAACAAGGGGCCAGTCTAGTAAGGGGTCCAATAGAAGCACGCCTCCATCGCCGGAGCTTCCGCCCCTGTCTCCGCAACAAACGCAGCTGACCCCTTTATCGCAACCTACCTCCCAGTCCTCCTCTGAAAATGCACAGGAAATATTGGCAGTCATCATGCCCACAATAGAAAAGCGCCTTGACAGTTTCCAGTCTAATATGACCACGATTGCGTCTCAGCTTGAGTTACATAATAATAGAATTACTTCACTGGAGACGAGGGTGGGGGAATTGGATGATGCGGTATCTGCGCTACAGGACACTGATGCGGCAAAGGATAATGTTATAAAAGCCCTGCAAGAAAAGGTCGATGACCTAGAGAATTGACACCGACGCAATAACTTGTGGTTTATAGGTGTCCCGGAAACCGTGAAGGGTCCGGCCTTGTTAAAGTTTTTACAGGCTGATCTGCCTCAGGCTCTGGGGCTTAATCATACCGCTATGACTATTGAAAGGGCCCACAGGATAGGCCCGGAGCGTCCAGGTACAGTGGACAGAGCTCGACCTGTAATCGCTAGATATCTCAACTTTCAAGACAAAGAGCTGGTACTGGGAGCTTATCGCAAACAGAGTGAGCTAATTATACAGGGGTCTCGACTTTTAATATTTCAAGACTTCTCAAATAGTGACAGAAACGTAGAGAATTCTCCCCGTTATGCAAACACCTATTTGAGCACCATATCCGGTTTTCGCTACTCTACCCAGCGAAGTTGAGAATCACAGATAACGGGCAGGTAGCAACCTTTGATGACCCAGTAAAAGCGAGACAATATATCCAAAGTATGAATATCCCTGATCCATGAGAGTGCAGTTCACCTTACAGCATAGATAGCTGTGACTGATGTCTAATCCTACTTTACAGGAGAAATAATTAAGAGTGTTAGGCCTGGTCTAGGGGTAGTTGGGGTAAATGTTTAAACCAGGAAATCCAACAGGTTATCTACTGTTTATTTGGTGTATAAGTAATGTTTATGTCAAAGTTAATCAGTTTGGATGTGCCCATTTCCCCATGGACACATCCAGTAGTAGTTTTGGTGTGGAAAAGTTAGAAAATAGGAGAGATTGGAAAATGCCTCATATAATTAAATGGACATACTATGGTGTAACTACGCAATATTTTGTTACTATTTTTATTGTTGAGTGTTTTGCTCTTTTTGTACGCATTTTGGGGCGCGGCTGCCCATCCCAATGGCTGATGTTTTCTGGCTGCCCTGTAGGCTGGGGTGGGGAGCCAGTGATTTTGTGCACACCGTGTTCAGCTTCTCAGAACAGAAAAGTCATTGGGTAATGGCACAACCACCACAGGGTCACATTGATAGAGCCTCCCACTCATTGCAATTCATCTCGTGGAATGTAGATGGTTTAAACTCCCCAGTTAAAAGAAGAAGGGTCTCGTCACATTTAATATTCCTTAGCCCCGATGTAGTGTTCTTGCAGGAGACACACTGGTCATTATCACAGGGCACTTTATTACGTGACTCGTGGATACAGGAATGTATCTCTGCCCCATATTTAACCAAAAAGAGGGGGGTGGCGATCCTTTTGCATAAACGGTTGCAATATTCCATATCTGATGCAGTTCAGGATCCTGAGGGAAGATACCTACCTACATTAACATAAAGGGGGATCAATATACGCTCCTTAACTTATATGCCCCTAACTCGGCTAGTGGTGCCTTCTTTCAGGAAATTTCGCAGCTATTATTGCAACGCAGAATAGGCAAACTAATTTTGGGTGGAGACCTTAACATCGTAGATAATGTTAGCCTTGATAGATCGCATCCGGCTACTAGATCTCCCCTGCAATCCCCGACAGGCCACATCCACCTGCTTAGAAACCTACACTCTTTGTCAGACCCCTGGAGGATTTTTAATCCCTCAGACCGCTCCTACACATTTCACTCCCCTGTACACAGAACCTTCTCAAGAATAGACTACTTTTTGGTCTCAGATTCAGTGTTTCCCCATATCATGTCGGCGGACATTAAAAGTATCTTAATTTCGACTCATGCTCCGATCTCCCTCACTGTGGCAACCAGTTCCCCGCAATTGAAGGGTTACTCCTGGCGCTTTCCGGCTTACCTGGCGAAATCGGAGAACTTCGGAAGCCATTTCAACGGATGGTGGATGGAGTTTTCTGATGACAATATGGAGCACTAGGATGAACCAATGTTATTCTGGGAAACGTCCAAGGCTGTCCTTCGAGGCCAAATTATTGCCTATCAGGCTAGTCAGTATAAAGAGTACAAAAAAAAATACTCTATTTTGCATAAGGCAATGTCCCAGGCATTTGACTCTTATGTCTCTAACCCATCTGAGGAAAACCTGGGCCTGTATAATAAGGAGAGGCAACTCTTGGAAAGCTTCCTCTTAGCTAATGCGCGCAATAAGGCGGGAAAACACTTAGCAACTATGACTAAAACCTATAGGAAGTGCCATCATATTTTAACGATTAAAGATCAAAATTTAATTAAATGGGTCACTAGCACGGAAGATATAATGCAACAATTTTATTCGTATTATAAGACGGTGTATACGGCTCTGCCGGACAATGCAAGTTTGCATTATAAACTTTTGGAGGAGGCTAGGCTCCCGAGACTGACCCCTGAGCAACGTGAGATGTTAAATCGAGATATTACTGAGACGGAGGTTAAGGGGGTGATTTCTGCCCTTCCTAATAATAAGGCACCGGGCCCGGACGGCTTCAGTGGGGAATACTATAAATTGCTTAAAGATCACATTACTCCACATTTGACCTCCCTCTTTCGTAAAATACATAGAGAATCGCCTCCTTATCCTTCTTTTAACTCGGCCCATACCATCTTTATATTAAAACCTAATAAAAACCCGGAACTGGTGTCTTCCTACAGGCCCATAACCTTGTTAAACCAAGACTTTAAGATCATGGCCAAAATAATGGCTAACCGGCTACAATCTATACTTCCCCAATTGTTTACCCCTCATCAGCTGGGTTTTGTGCACAACAGATTTTCTGTTAAGGCGGTGCGCACTGCAATAGCGGCTGTTGTGGCCGCATCGGGGAGACGGGCTTTCTCCGCAGACATGCTTTTGAGCCTGGATGCGGAGAAGGCCTTTGACAAGGTTTCCTGGATCCATATACAGAGAGTCCTTGAGACTAGAGCATTCGGTCAGCCATTCTCTCAATTCATTAGGTTCATGTACACGACCCCTACAACCGCGTTTCTAATTAATGGTATGCAGGTTTCCCCCTTAGAGATGTTTACAGGCACTAGGCAGTGGTGCTCTATGTCCCCTCTGCTTTTTAATTTAGTGTTGGACCCTCTTCTCCGGATCCTGCAGTCTTGGTCAGGCTTTAGAGGCATCAGTATAGGGAACATGGAAGTCAAGATTTCTGCATTCGCAGATGATCTGCTATTATACATTTCTAATCCTCAACATTCTCTGCAGCAGATTTTGGAAAGGATCAGTGAGTTTGGCACCGTCTCTGGTTTTACCATCAACCAAGGAAAGTCTGTAGCGATGCTATTGAGACACCCGTCCTAGGTGGGGGTCTAACTTGCAACTCACATGGGCTCAAACGTCTTTTAGATACTTAGGTGTTCTTATCCCCAAAAATATTCATAATTTGTATGAGCTAAATATGAGGCCTATAATACGGGACGCACTCAAGGAGATGGGTTCTTGGAAACACTTATTGCTTTCCTACTTGGGGAAAGCAAATCTAATTAAAATGATTACCTTTCCTAAGTTGTTATATCCTCTTCAGATGCTTCCCATTGTGTTGTCTGAGGCGGATGAAAAAATACTTACCAAAGCATTTTGTCACTTTATTTGGCAGGGGAAACGTCCCAGAATTGGGTTGGTCAAACTCCAGCAGACAGTTTCTGATGGGGGGATTAATTTTCCCGACCTTAAATTATATGGATACGCTGGAACCCTGAGGTTTATAAGGGACTGGTTGCACAGGAGGGAGACCTATGCCAACTTCCCTATTGAACAATCTTTTCTCCCTGACCAATCTCTGATTTCCTTTCTTCACATGCATAAATTTGAGCTGTCTGAGGAGATTCTCTCAAACCCACTCTTAATGTCATCATGGAGGGTATGGCATGCAATTCGACATAAAAGTAATCTTAATAGCCACCACTCACTTTTTCTTCCCCTAGTGGCCAATCCGCAATTTCAGTATGGCCAAGCTACATATCCTTTTAAAGCCTGGTTGGAAAGTGGTGTCCATCATATCCGCTCGTTGGTAGATTTTCAGACAAAAAAGCCACACACGGTAGCCTGGCTCAGTAATACATTTGGGTTCCCACAAAGCCACTTGTTGGCCTTACATCAGGCGCAACATTATGTTAGTTTCGTGTTAAAACTCTTAAGCCCAGAGGACATCTCAAATCCCCTAGACACACTTCTCTCCCAACCCCTATTGGGCAAAAAAGCAATTTCCCGTCACTACAGACACCTACGCATCCCCATTGACCACACCAGGATGAGAACGGGGTTGTTGGTTTGGTTAGAGTCCTTCCCACAACTCACCTTGGACATGATCATGAGGACGTTCTCGCGATCTATTTCCTGTATTACTTCGAGTTCTTACAGAGAGATGTTCTACAACATTTATCACAGAGGATATCTGTCCCCCCATAGATGCTTTCTCATGGGACTTACAGACACAGACGCGTGTTCAAAATGCCATATGGGTACATTGCTTATGGGATTGTCCTCTTATTAAAAGGTTTTGGCACCAAGTAGCACAGTTCTCTAGGACGAGTCTCTCATTGCGATTGCCGCTGACGGCGGAATGGGCGGTTCTGGGAGTGACTACTGGCCTCTCGGGGGTTACAAAGGGTCAAAGAAAATTGTGGGCAATGGTGTCTGCGGTTGCCAAAAAGTGTATCCTACAAATGTGGATAAAATCTGATCCACCGAGTATGTCGATGTTCGAAAATAAACTTTTCTTTATCTTTCGAATGGACTGGGTGGAGTCTTCTCTAAATAAGGAAAAACGTACTGAGGTATTCTTCGAGACCTGGTAACCCTTTATTAATATCCAACCAAATATGATTAAATCACAGATATATTCCTGCTTTAGTCAGAGCAACTGGTATGAGACCAGAGTTTTCTTAAATGACCCCCCCCCCCATTGTCTTTGAGCCTTCATCATAACTCTCTGGTGGTAGGGGCCTCTACAGTGGTTTAATATTAGGGGGATGGTTGGCCGCGCCCTGGCATTATATTGTCATTTCACTGGTTGTTAACGCTCAACTATGTTCATGTAATGTTACCATTGTATGCAATGTTTTTTCTTCTTCTATGTCCAATTATGTATGAAATCTTGGTTTTTCCAATAAAAAAGTTTATTATAAAAAAAAAATAGGAAGCGCTCAGAGTCAGCTCGTTAGTAGTATAAAATAGGAAGCGTTCAGAGTCAGTTAGACAGTAGTATAAAAGAGGAAACTTTCAGAGTCAACTGGATAGTTGTATAAAATAAGAAGCATTCAGAGTCAGTTGGATAGTAGTATAAATTCAAGAAGTGGTCAGTTGAGAGTTAATGCTGACCAAGATATGTTTAAAGGCAGTTGAGTAATGATAAGAGATAGAGCTAGTATTGGTCACTGAGTAAAGGGGGCCATTTTGATGTATAGAGTACAGCAGATCTCACAGACTTTCTACTTTAGGTTAATATGTAAGATGATTATGTAGGAGTAGCAGGGCTGATTATGGTCTGCGGGGGCCCCTGTGCAACTAAATCGTGGGGGGGTCCCTGCTTCACATTAATATACAGCAAATGTATTAACGTAAATACACACATGCATACATAAAATGGTAGTCAGAGAGGGCACTTAATGTTACTTTAAAAAAAAATAATAATAATTATATTGGTGCTAGAACATTGGTGATATTCTGGTGCTATTCTATTTAAGGAAAAATATTAAACATTATTTTATGCCCAAATTTTTATTTAAAAATATTTCTGTTCCACTAGTGCAAAACAGACAGACAAGGATACAAATGGGTGGGCAGCCGTGTCCA
>WWET01005425.1:0-10598 GCA_011038615.1 Limnodynastes dumerilii | reverse complement strand
AATGCGAAGTGTTCGCATTTGCGTTTACTTGCACCGGAGATGCGCTCACTGAGTTTTCGCGCCAAAGTTTACCCTCCTATTTCCACAAAGCCAAACTCTTCATGAATTTCTCCAGCTTTTTGTGAGATTTAACTCTACATATTTGATCATTTAAAGTGTCCAGAATACTTTCATCGAAACATCCGATGTTTGGAAACTTATTACTACAAGACTTAGTCAGACTTAGTCAATTTAACCCATTGACTACAATGCTTAGTAGCAACAACACCATACCTCTTATTCATAATAAACAAAGCCGGCCCCTGCGGCACTTCCGGTCCACTTGCGCTATCCGCAATGACCCTTCTATCACCCCATCTCGAGTTAATCCGCTACCCATATTTAAAACTGCACAACTTATATGGATAGGCCGTACACACAATACGCACTTTTAAGAAATACGCAAAGGGTAACAATAAGTCCAATAACACAGTATCAATGCGAATATCCGCAATTAGAACGCATCAAAATAACGTTATTCCTGTCTACTGTGAAAAGTAAATTAACAGAACCGGATCTCTCAATAGCTCGTCAGCAGGGCACTAAACCAAGATCACTACACCAGTTCCCTCAATTTCCTCAGTTAAAAGAACCTCCACCAGGGTAACCAGCTGCTAATAATGGCCCAGGATACTCAAATATCAACACAGTCTTTCATAACTATTCCACAAAGTCCTAACCTTAACTTAAACAACAAAATACAGTAATGTATCAATTAGTTTCCAAAAGCACTGAAGTTTACAATTTCTGATATAAGCAGACTATAGAAAACGGGAAAGATTCTGAGCTTTATGGCGACAATAGGGCAAAAACACGTGTTACTTTGCGTGGGAAAATGCGCAAAGTAACACGCTCGGCGACCCCCAAATTGTGAAGTCCGTGTACCCCAAAAATAGCCTGTGCGGCAGTACGCAATTATATGTGAATATTCACTGGAAGAAAAATAGCACATAAGTGATAATTCGTTCAAACTTACAAAAACGTGTTTACTCGGCAAGGAACAGGTTAATGGCAAGGTACAGCGTCAATCAATACAATCCGCAGCGCGACCAACTAGAAGGTCACAGTTTTCTCAGGGAAAAAAGAGACCGAATGTCCATCAGAGTGTCCTTTTATTGTCCATAGATGAAAGGGGTCACCGCACTTCAGCTTGATTGGAGAGATCTCAATCCCCCTGTGCTTCCTGGGTCATCATTGGTCCTAGATCTTCCTTTGGTTCATCATTGGTCCTGGATCCTCCTTTGTTCTTCTCCCAGGGGGGTCGTTGTTACTTCCTTTACTCATACATTCAGATATTAATCTAAACCTTTGCACTGCGCAAACTATTGCCGCTAACATGCGGTCTTATCAGCGTCTAGCTAACAATATTGGTTATGATTTAAGCTACACTATGACTATAAACATGACATACATAGTCCATTCACACGCTGTTCTGCGGTCTTTCGCTGATTACTCTGTTTATGGAGATTAGACACAGTTTTAGTAAATATGAACGAAAACATACATTAAATAGGGACAAGCTCTGTGTGTTTGTGTTTATTAAATGCAAATGTAAAGTGGAATATTTTAAATGTAATAAAAGCCCGCGAAAGCGTGAACTCGCATATTAGCGTACGTGCTTGCGTGCGTGCGTGCACTTGCGTTCACATTTCCCCGCACTTTTGCGGTCTTTGTTCTCAAGCTAAGCAGAAGTCACTAATGATGTTATATTTTATTATTAAATTATAAATTCTATTTCCATAGTTTCTGACCATGCTGTGCCTTCTAGTCATATAAGCGACAGCATGGAAAGGGTTAATGCCATGGCACGCTCTGGCCATTATAAAATAAAAAAAACAGTACACAAAATAAATAAACATTACTTACATTTTACATCCTACCATGCCAGAACACACTGGTGAATTAAATTATCTAAGCCCCTTTAAATGTTATCTACTACACATGCCCACAGTATTAAAAATGCTTGGACATCCTCATATTAAATAATAAACAATGTACTTTTGCCCCGTTTTGTTAAATAGTGCATGTGGCCAAAGATTGTGCTTTCTGCTTATTTCAGCTCCTTAAAAAAATGCCTCCAAATGGTGTAATAGTATTTTTTGGTTAGCAAATTTAATGCGTCTTCTCCGTTCATTAAAATGTTAAAATTTAAGAATTCTAGCAACACATCCAGATCAGCTAGCAACTTACCCAAGACAGATGACAGCTTAACGGTGAGTGCAAAAAAAATTTCGTTTTCACTTTAACATGGAGCAGACATTTTAAACATTTTAATTAATAGAGAAGACACATTAAATTTGCTAAGCCAAAAAGTACTATTACACCATTTAAGAACATTTTTTAAGGAGCTGAAATAGGCAGAAAGCAATATCTTTGGCCACATGCACTATTTAACAAAACTGAGGGGAAAAAGTACATTGTTTATTATTTAATACAAGGATGTCCAAACATTTTTAAAACTATGGGCTTGTGTAGTAGATAACATTTAAAGGGGCTTAGATAATTTAATTCACCAGTGTGTTTTGGCATGGTAGGATTTACATCCTACATACTACAAGTAATGTTTATTTCTTTTGTGTACTGTTTTTCTTTTTTATAATGGCCAGAGCGTACCATTGCATTAACCCTTGCCATGCTGTCACTTATATGACTAGAAGGCACAGCATAGCCAGAAACACATGGCCATGCTGTGCCTTCTAGTACTAGCAGCACAGCATGATAAGGGTTTACAGCATGGACGGCGATTTTTCCATGTAAAAATCGATGAACATCGGCAGCGATTATAAATCACCTGCAAAAAGTGCGGCATAGTGAATGCCGCGATTTATTGCAAAAAATCACGGCAAAATCGCTATGATGACTGGCGATTCATGATCATTGTCCAAAAGCAATTTTAGTGAATGAGGCCCTATGTTTGGCTTCTGAAATTGTGTGCAGCAGCTCTACATTGGAGTCACGCAACGTGCAACTCTGCAGACTGACAGCCGCCTGGCTGGATCAAGCATAATCTGCCTGAGTGTGTTTTAACTATTGCTGTACCATCTCCAAAATCAGGAGATGCACACTTGAGGTATTTAGTGTGTCTAGGAATAGCATTTACTATAATGTATGTGGACTATATTAGGATCTGGAAATATCACACTACATACTGTATAGTGTGTTATTTCCAGTACTCTAATAAACCCCATATATTATAGTATGGGCCAGTACCAGACCCATAACATAGCCCACATATACATTAAAAAGTGTGCCTTGTCTAGACCCCTAATATATCCCACATGTAATACATGGAGTATATTAGGGGGCCAAAATATGGAACACTATATAAATAACATGTATACCCCATATATATTATAGTATATTCCAGTGATGGCGAACCTTTTAGAGACCGAGTGCCAAAACTGTAACCCAAAAGCCAATTATTTATCACAAAGTGCCAACACAGCAATTTAACCTGAATACTTAGGATTTAGTTTAGAAAAAACAACTCATACAGGCAAGGCCGGTGTTAGGATGTTCAGTGTCCCCCTGCGAATTTTAAATTTGCACCTTTCTGTTTAACAATTTAACACCTGTAACCATCCTAGATTATAGTAAGTGTCATGAAAAACAATCTTATAACTTCAGTAAAAGAAAGTAAATAATAGTAACCACTATACAATACAGACAGTGTTCTAGTCGACATTATACAATTCCCAGCTTAAAAACCGCCACACAGTGGTGACTATATATTTTATCATTCTTGTCTCCCCAGCTCCCAGTATCCCCTATAATGTCTCTCCAGCCTTCCAGTATCCCCATCATGTCTTCAGCCCACAGTATCCCCATCATGTCTCTTCAGCTCCCCAGTATCCCTCTCATGTGTCTCCATCCCCCCAGTATCCCTATCATGTCTCTAGCCCCCAGTATACTTCATCATGTCCCTCCAGCCCCCCACCCATCATGTCTCCAACACCCAAGTGTTCCCAATCAGGACTCTTCATCTCCCTCCAGTTACCCATCATGTCCCTCCAGGTCCCAGTATTCCTCTTTAGACTATATATTACTTACCTTTTGTAGTCTTCCCTCCTTCAGTCTTCTGCTTCCTCCGCGGTTGGCCTTGAATATACCCTACATATATTATAGTGTGTTATTTCTGAAAACCCTTATATACATGTACTTTATATAGGGTTTTTACAGGGTTCCATCGCTAGACCCCTAATATACCCCACATTTATTACATGTAGAATGTATTAAAGGGTCTGTACATGGCAGACTTTATAAAGGATGTGGGTCTCTGCTAAGAATGGCCCTATATCGATAGGGCTGTTCTCTCCCAGCCAGTTTCGAACTGGCTGGGATATCGCTCGCTCCAATAGCTGAGTGTAAAACAGTACCTCAACCCTTTCCCTAATTCTAACCCTAACCCTCCTTTTCCCGCAGCCTGACCCTAACCCTTCTTTCACCCTAACCTAACCCTAACCCTCCCTTCTTCATAGCCTAACCCTAAGACCCCCCTCCCCGCAGCCTGACCCTAAGACTCCCATTCTATGGCCCTAACCCTAACCCTCACTTTCTAAAAGCCTAACCCTAACCACCCCTTCCTATCACTAAAAGCCCCTGGAGAGGTTACTCACCTCTCCAGAACTGTCAGCGGTGGGTCTGCAGTTTTTTGCGTCTGGTCCTGCGAAAATGAATAAGTGAGCATGGGTGAGAATTTTTGATATGAAAAATTCTAAAATGGCTGTCTATTCGAAATAGAGAGAGCCGAAAAGGAACTTTCTTCTGTCTCTATTTCTAAAAGCAGCCTATCAAAGCGGGGACTGCAACCGCTATATAATGTACTGTACGTGTAGGGTATATTATGGGTCTAGGTATGGCACACTAAAAAGTAAATATTATATTATTATACTATATTTTTATACTGTATATAGTGTGCCATTCCCAATATATAATATGAAAATTAAAAACATAGAAACTGACAGCAGATAAGAGCCACATGGCCCATCCAATCTGCCCTAGACACTATTTGCCCTCAATTTAGGACATTGTTCATTTCCTCATCTTGCCCTGGTGGCCTATATATTCACTTCAGTATGAAGAATAACCCTTCTCAGTTTTTTCTTCAATACCCCCTATTAAAGTTGCATTTAACCCTTCCATCACATACATTAATATGCCTCCTCCAATTTTTCCTACTCTATCCTTCTTAAATAAATTATATTTCAGTATAGCTAGGTCTGTGTCATGATTTTCATTGTACCATGATTCCGTGATTCCCACAATATCCAGATTATCCCTTGATAATATTGCAATTAGTTCAGTGATTTTATTTCCTAAGGGTATATTTACTAAAGTCGATTTTATACAGCAATTTCCATTCAATATATCTCTCCGCGCTTTACTTGCGATTTTCAGCCTCTAATCGCCGCATTCACTGAGGCGCTTTTTTGGCACTTTTTAAAAGGTTTCCAAGTAAAAGGCGCTGCAAATTCCTAGTTTGTAATGTTAAAGTATAGGTGTCCATGTTTTGTGTGTAAAGCCCGGGATTTTCATCATAATCGCCGTGATTTCACAAAGTCCTGTGAGATGCACAGCGTTCCTCAATTAGAAGAATTCTGACTGCTGTGAGCAGATCTCAGACCATTACCCAGCTGGGATAAAATTGTGTTGGGGCTGCCATCGAGCAGCAAAACATCATATTGGCTCAAGTTACCAGTGCGCTCCAAGATGGTAATAACCTGCGCAGAGAGATGAACGCCCACTTGACTCATCTGTCGGCACAAATGTTGGCACAAAAGCAGCACCAGAACATACCTGCAGCATCATCCACATCTGCGAAGACAAGTGTAGATAGAATATACTCCCAATTAGCTCAGCAGCACACACTTCAGTCCCCCGTGGAGCAAGAACAAGGGGTGGCCTAGGGCGTGCACATCCCAGCACACCAACCAGGCAATCCTTATGGAGAAAAAAATAAGTACATTATTTCTAAATATAATGTTTGGTTGAAAACTCAGTTTGTTTGTTTTGTTTATTATGCTCCTTTTTTGGAAAAAAAAACACAGATTCACCATGGTTCAATAGTTGACAATAAAACGTATTTAACTATGTTTATGTCTCCAGTTATTTTGTAATTAAATTAGGCTTACAGTATACTATGTAAACACACCGGTTTAAAGATTAGTAGTCTAACACATATTTTGTTATTTATGGCATCTTAACATTTACAACCATATAGTCAATTATATTAATCCTGATAATACTTACAAGAAAACACATTATTTATTAAGGTCTCCCTATTTTGCCTCCCACCCACAGTAGAAAGCACATCTATGGTAAAGGGGCTTCCTGCAGTGTGTCTTCAACTGCAATAATGTCGGGGGGATGTTGGTTAAGGGTGACATTATGCAGGAGACAACATACAAGCACAAGCTCTGCCACCTTAGCAAGACTATAAAGCAACACGCCACCAGATTTATCAAGACATCTGTACCTAGATTTTAAAAGGCCAAAGGTACGTTCTATAACTCCTCTAGTAGCAGTGTGTACCTCATTATAATTGTGTTGCCTAGGAGTATGTGTATTCAGTAGTGTGGTCAGCAGCCAGGAGCACACCCATATCCTGAGTCCCCTATGGAAAAAATAAAAAAAAACATTAGTGCTGGTCCAAAAAGTAAAACACACATGAGTAAAAAAAACATAATAAGACTCACCCAGCAGCCATCCTTCGGGCATTTGAGCATGTTCAAACTTATCTACAAGGATGACTGCCTCAGAATATAGGAGTCATGGCATGACCCAGGGTAGCCAGCAAAAACACTCACTAATTTAAATTTTTGCATCACAGACAACCTGAACATTGAGGGAATGATAGTAATGCCTGTTCATGTAAACATCAGCTCACTGCTTAGGTGCTCTCAGCGGTATGTGAGTGCAATCTATAGCACACAGGACATTGGGAAAACCTGAGATACTATAGAATGCCAGCACAACACATGAGTCAAGTGACATGAAAAACTCAGCTGTGAAAGTCTCACCACTCTCCCAGTGATTGGCTGAAATGACCCAGTAGCCAGAAAGCGGAGGACACACATTAATTTCTGCATCCCAGACAATGCATGGGACGAGATGTTGCTGGTTCCAAATCCCTCCTCACCTGCTCATAAATGCTCAGAAGGTTAACACGGTTAAACCTAAATAGTTGCACAACCTCCTGGTCAGACAGGGAGAGGTCCATACGCACGTTAAACACACGAGGGTGACGTATGATGAGCTGTGTGCATAGAACCTGGGGCTGGTGGTGTTCTCTATCCTCAGTCCTTTGTGTGGCTGCAGCAAGAGCAGCCACACCAGCATTCAAAGCCACAGAAACTCCTAACACAAAACCACCATTCATATTCATAGAGAAAAATGCTATATCTGATTGAGATTAAGGCCTGCCTTTTATTGGTCCCTTAGGGCTGCAAGCAATAATGATGGGGATTTTGTCAAAAATGCCTCATGCCCAGGGCGATATTGAAAATGGTGATTTCATGGTGATTATTAGGCGATTAAGTGAACACGACCTTAGTGAATACAACGATTTGTATGCCCAACGTTGAAAAAATAGCTATGGCGATGTTATGGATGGCGCTTTCAGAAAAGCCACAAATCCCGGGAGTTTACCTTTAGTGAATACGGCGAGGGCATAATCGCTGGTAAACTCCTGCGATTTGGCCGAAATCGACTTTAGTAAATATACCCCCTAAGCTCCAAGCATTTGAACACATTGGGCCTGATTCAGGCCCTGATTCAAAAATTTAAAATAAGAACTTAAAGTTACACCTGGGCTAAACCATGTTGATTTCAGGGGGAGTCAAGTTAATTTTATTCAATGCATGCAGGGAGATTGCTTTGCTTTTACTTATTGCACACAGATACCTGACATGATCAGCTTCACTTTTAAACTGCTAATTAGACTTGAGCTGGGAAACATCACCTTTTAACTATAATACTGTTGCAACAAATGAAATTTGAATCCCCTGAAATCAACATTGTTTAGCCCAGGTGTAACTTTAAGTTCTTATTTTCAATCTCTGAATCAGGCCCATTGCTCTGAGAGGTTGCATTAGGAATCTTTTATTCTTCCATTTATTATTGCTAGGTATGTATATACATTATATTTCTTTTTCTGTTCAATTTTTTCTTAGTTGCTGTGGCTTTGCTATCTATCATTATTGACTGGCCACATAACACTTCTTGGTTGGGGAAGCAACTATTTTTATTTATTGGCAAACTAGAAATGAATAAAATGGGGGGCGTGGCTTAGCGGCGAATGGAGTGAGTCACATGGACTAGGAGCTCTCCACCTCACCCGCTAATATATCCGTGGATCCTTCTCTTACCTCAGTCACCCTTGCCTGTCTCCAGCGCTGTGTGTGTCCTGACAGCTGCGGTGACCTGCGGCAGCTGTTTGAAGTCTGAGAGAGCCTGGTATCCGGAGCTGAGCTGCTGACTCACGTGCAGCTGCTGTGTCTGACGGGTCTCTCTCCCGCTCCCTGCTCTTTCTCCTGCTGTGTGGCGGTGCCTGTCTTCTCTCCTGCGGTGCTGTGTCCCTCTGGCCAGTGGTGAGTGCCTCCTGCTCCTGTTGATGAGGTGGGCCTCTTTCTTCTTTTTGGCGCGAATCTCCGCCATTTTCACCTGTCAATCAAGTGCCTTCTTTTCCTGCCTCCACTCTGAGTGACAACTTCCGGCAGACAACGCTGTGGAGCCATTTTAATTATCAGTGCTGGATCTCTCCTCCTGACCACATGTTCCCCTTTCCTGGTGCGCCCCTGCACACTTTTTCACCAAACTAATCTACAATATATGTGGGTGCAACTGCTCCTCCCCCCATACTATTGCCAAATACTTGGTCTGATAGACATTTGCAGTGCACATTGAAGGAGGTAACGCATCTGAACTTGCCAATCCCTTAACCCTGGCAGGGTAACATCAGACCCATCTTAACACAGGCCCAGGGTTATCTTTACTGACAGACTACCCTCTTGGGTCATCTGGACAGCTACCTATAGCTCTCCATACCTTTTGGATGCATAGCTGAAATATTATCCCATTGAGTGGAAGGAATACGTGCCTATATTTGCTATTGGCCCTCTTTGATTGGATCTTACTGCTGATATACATTTCTGGCCCATAGGGGGTTCAGTCACCTGCTACCATCTGTAGACCTACCGGACTCCTGTGCAATTGTTGATATATTAGTCTGTTATATTTTTGGTCTACCTGCCTATAATTTCCTAGGGCTTCACCCATCCTGGATCTCACTGCGGATATACACTCCTGATCTGCCGCTGTAATATCTGCATATTTACAATCACTGCTCTGCCTAGTCTTAGGTCTCCTGCTGATATATCCTCTTGTTGCATCGGTGAAACACCTGTCTACACTCACCCGTGGTTTTACTGGGCCTGACTCTGAAACGGCTGTAGAGTTATTTGAGCGCACGCCTATACTTATCTACAGGTTCTCTGAGTGCTGTCATGGGCAAATCCGGTCATGCCGCAGCGGCTGCGGCAAAACTGGAGCGATTTAGTAGGAGCGCCCAGTCCAACTCTCAATCTACTAGTTCCTCACAGCCTCCATCACCTGAACAACCCCCTGCCTCCTCTCCAGCTCCGTCTGACCTTCCCACCCTACACCAAGTCCTATCGGCTATTACTTCCTGTGAAACTACCCTGGGAGAAAAGATCGGTGAAGTCCGGTCTGATATCTCCCTGATTCGCCAGGATATGCAAAAAATGCGGGAGAGAGTGACCAAAGTGGAACACAGAGTCTCTGACCTAGAAGATGCTGTATTACCTTTGAAGCGGGAAGTTGCTTCCTTTAGAGATCAACTTCAACTTTACAAATCCAAAAATACGGATATGGAAGGCAGGCTACGTCGCAATAACTTGCGCTTTGTTGGCCTCCCTGAGCGGGCGGAGGGCCAAAACCCAGTGGATTTCCTGGAAAACTTACTACAAAAAGAATACGGGAAGGATGCCTTTTCCTCGTTCTTTGCGGTGGAGAGGGCCCATCGTATCCCCTCACAACCGCCACGACCCGGCATGCCACCCCGCACGTTTATCGCCAAATTCCTACATTATCGAGACAGGGATGCTGTCCTGCAATTGATGAGACAACGCGGCCCCTTGAAGATTGATAATACCACCGTCTCGGCCTACCCGGACTACGCCTTGGAAGTCCAAAAAGAAAGAGCCCAATTTACCCAGATTCGCAAGAAATTAAGGGACTTACAACTGCCGTACTCCATCCTCTTTCCGGCCCGTCTGAGAGTGGTCGCTGGAGGAGAATCCAATTTTTTCACCTCACCTGCAGAGGCCGACCACTGGATTAACTGCTACCAGAGACAGAATGCATCTCCGCACCGCTGAACTCTACATTGTGGTACCTGTTATTCTGTTTGTTAAGCAGTATACTATTGTAATATGAGGAAGCCCAATTTATTTTATTTTTTTTGCTAAGGCATTGTTTTGTTTTTGTTTCTTTCACCTATTTGCTGTGTAAGGTGGAGGTTCTCTCTACTCCGTTTCTTT
>WWET01005424.1:83329-94587 GCA_011038615.1 Limnodynastes dumerilii | reverse complement strand
ATAATGCAAATCATTTTAATTTTTTAGCCAGTAACCCCCCTTCCTCCCCCCTATGCACCTTTAAATGGAATCTTCCGGACCGTCACCATTTTACATTGCAGGGGTTTGTGAACTGCTGCTTTCAGTAGTTCATCGGTGCACAGGGATTGGTTGTTGTGGGCCTGACGGTCCAGCGATTATACATCCCCAACATACTTACAGAGTCAATTACAAATGAAGCTGAACCCAGGTCGTATTTGACGCATGAAAAATGATGATTACCAGTTTGGCGCAGTGTCCTCGGGGAGAAATCAGTTTATGGCATATGAGAATAACTGTTTTCTATAAAGCTAAGCCAGTCCTTCAGCAACATCCATATAAATAATGTTAATGTTCAGCTCTTAAACAACTGTGGCTTTTAATGTCTATAAAACGATGATTGAACCTTCCGTGCCCCGTATTCACATAAAGAGCCAACATATTTGCTCCAGATGTTCTCCTCGTATCGTACAAACGCCCTGTCACTCGTCCGCGTACACTTCCCACAAATGGTCTCACGTCTGCTCCATTTACCAGTTTGTATATACTTCATAAGAGGCCATAATATGAGAATAACGCCCTTTATGGTGCTGTGTTTACCGTTAATTCTCAATGACTTAGAGGAACATTATAAAGATCATGAGACAGATCCAGGCTAAAAGAACACATCCTGTGTTTGTGATAACCCAATAACGGGTTGCCGAGTCTCCCGGAGTATCCAGGAGACTCCTGAAATGTGGGCAGTTCTCCCGGTTTCCCCGGAGAGCCTGCAAATCTCCCGCATGGAAACGCCCCTCCAGCCCCTCTTCCTGGCAACACTAGTATCAATCAAGCCCCACCCCCATCCCTAGTAAACCTAAAAAAGGGGGTAATTCGTAGTCGAGGCGGGGCTTAATGAAGCGATTTTCATAAATTGTGTCATTAAGCCCCGCCTCATGCAGACATCTATGGTTTCCCTCTGGGATCTCCCGGGGTGAGTCTGTTAAAATTTGGCGACCCCGATTTAAAATGGATGCAATCTGTACACAAGGGCCAGCACCTGTATAAGGTCACATGACCAGTGTCAGTGCTAGGTCTCTCGACACCTTAGGCTGTAGATGCACTGTCTCTGGCATCCTCTTCATCCTGGTCTTAGACATGTCCTGAGCTGATGCAAATGATTGGTTATTTGAACTTTTGCTACTTCTACTTAGTGTCTGGGATTGAGCTAATTTACGGAAACACCGTCTATGGGGATCGTTATCCGTACATTTCATTGCAAGCAATCACAGCGACCGTCCCGGGAATCACTATTACAACAGCGATACAGCCAACAGCATCATGTCTGCTGTATCATTACAGACAGTATTCAAATCCAGAACAAAAATATTTTGGAACAGGTAAAATGTCGAAATTTCTAAATTCAGCAACTCTCCCGTGCTGTACCTGCTGTATGAATTAGGGATAACGGACCAGAGTTTGATAATAAGACCCTGTTTCACTCCTGATTCCCAGATAGGCACAGAAGCGGACTCAAGCAGGACTGTTGTATAAGTTCCCTTCACATGTAACATCGACGTATATGCATGCCAGCCCAAGTATAAATAACAGTGTGATAGTAACACTGGTCAGTATCTGTGTAATAATATAATAATATAATAGTATTAGAGATGAGAGGTGATAAATAACAGTGTGATAGTAACACTGGTCAGTATCTGTGTACCAATATAATAATAATATAGGACAGTTTAGGACAGCATTACTCAGCACGCCAGTTGTTACATGTTACAGTACGGGACTTAGTTCTATATACGGCTGGAGATCTGTCCGTCACGGCTGCGCATATCCCTTGCGCTCCTAAACACAATAATGTAGTAACACCAAGCAATGAACATTGACATGTATAAGGTCATCAATATCTTCAATTGTTTGTGTTGCTACATTATATTGTGTATTGCATTTATTACTGTTGTACATACAACGGACGCTTTGTGTCTATAAGCTGAAAGAGACTTTTTATATGTCAGGAAACATCATCTGGGGGACACGTGTCAGCTATCAGGGGCATCGGATGAACCAGGACATATGTTGTCAGCATCGGTTCCTCTATAAAGTCTTCCTAGAGGAAGAGGATACATCAACCGGGTATCACGAGACCCTCCCCAAGAGATAACACTACACGTATACACAATAACATTACATCCAGCGTCAAACAGTCCGTGACATCACCGTCCCTCCCCCGAGGGGCTCATCTGCTGGATGCTGTGGTCACTTAGAGCCCTAATGAGCTCTGTCTGTCCCGTCCCCAGATACCGACCGTAAATCACAAAAGTGTTTTAGGAGAATGGTAATAAAAGAAATATTTGGCTCTGGGTAAGGATAGAGATTTAGTTGCATTTCCTCCAGGTGTAACGATCTCCGTCCTCCATGATGGTTTCATGATGGTTGCCACTGGGTCAGATGACATCCTTAATTAGTCCTTAATTAGTTTTAGCTAGAGATGAATGCAGACCCCGTGTTTTGTATTTGGTTGTAAATTTTCGTTGTGTTTTGTTCTTGTCTTGCATCTGTATTTTTATTTTTTCCATTGCTTAAAGCAGCTAAAATCATGTCATTTGTATGTATTTTGGCTCCTATAGTATTTGTAACATCAAAAACATTTGTTTTTTTAATAAAAAAAATATTTTAACAATTCAAAAAATACATTATTTTACGCGGGAGCACTACAGGTTCCAGCAAGCCTAGGCTGCCATTAACAGCTGAAGTCTATCATGGTTTGCTGCAGTCTGTGCTGTGTTAATATTGTTGAATAAATACAAATGTGCTGGCCAATAACATTAAATAAATAATAGAAAAAACAGAAAACTTACCAGCATCCGGTCTTCATGTGTAGGATCGGTACTTCCTCATCTTTGCGACCCCCAGCTGGAGGCCGGTGGTTACGCTGCTTACGTAGCCAGGACTATACATGATGTTCCTCATAGTTCCCCGCTCTCCAGCCACCTTCCCGGTCCTCTGGAGGAGACAGACCTCCGGCCGGAAGTAGTAAGCCGGGCTCCGGTCCTGATATATTATTATTGCATTATAAGCATTTTCTAGATGAAAATCGGCAAGTATTGAATAGAATAATAATAATATCCCTCCTTTTTTGTTTTGAAAAAAGTGACGCGAGTTAAGTACCTTACGTAGCGGATACGTAAGTTACGTAGCGGGGGCCGCAAAGATGTATCGTAGGATCCAGTCTTGTAATCTACCGGAACATGCTTTGCAAAAAAACCTGAATAAAAATCCCCTCTTTTTAATGACGCAAACAGCTTCTTCATGAGGTGAGAATATGCTTGAGATAAGCCTCCTAACAGGTGTAGAGAGGAAAAGGAGCTTGAAATTAAGGGAGGAAGATAACACCTGGGCAAAACCATGTTGATTTCAGGGGGAGTCAAGTTAACGAATTAATGAAGCTCCTTCTTAAGCCTGAATCAGACCCTCCAACATGACCCATTCCATTAAGTACAATGCACTCCGCTCCTGAGCTTCCAGCTGTCAATCACCTGGTTTAAATGAATTAACTGATATTTAAAAACGATTTGCCGCTTCAACAAAGGAGGTTACCATAGTAACTGACAGTTGAAAACTCTACATGTGGACACGCTGCATATTTGGGCTTCATTATAACTCGTCAAAAACCCAGTAAAATCACGGGACATGCGACACGGTCAGACCCTGGAATTTCCCAGATTGTTGTGAATTTAAAACACAGCTTTTTTTTTTTGACAGGGCAACTTGCCCAAGAAAACCTGGCTTAAAAACCTGACATTCTCTAGTATGTAATAGGAAAGTGAGAGCTAGAATCTGAATAGAGCTCCAAGTGCTCCACATTTCCCATCATGCATCATCTATGCTGTTAGAGCATGCTGGGAGTTGTAGTTTCACTACACTTGGAGTGGCGAAGGTTGCCTAAGCCTGACCTGAACAAGCTGGAAACTCTGTATTTACAATAATAATAATTTCCCATTACTCCAAGCTCCAGGGTTCAGTGACATTCTGCTGGTATACACAGGGCTGTAGTGTGGATGGTGGTCACTGTGACAGGAGCTCTTCAGAAGATGAATTACTTTGTTTAATGTGTTGTTTCCCCCCCCCCTCAAAACCCTGTGAACTGTAATGGAAAGTAAGGCAGCTGTGAACGCGGATCCTGTGACTTTTTCGTTTGCAAGCAGGACCAATGTCAAAGAAAACACAATGGGCCATATTTACTAAGCTGCGGGTTTGGAAAAGTGGAGATGTTGCCCACAGCAACCAATCAGATTTCAGCTGACATTCTCTAGTATGTAAAAAGAAAGTGAGAGCTGGAATCTGATGGGTTGCTATGGGCAACGTTTCCACTTTCCAAACCCGCAGCTTAGTAAATCTGGCCCAATGACTTTAGAAAACAGAGCATGAAGGTGTTGCTAGGGAAAAAAAAAAACGAGTTAAGCAACAGGAAAGCAAGTGCAGGGAGCAGAATGCACCAGTCCGAGCTGCAATTCTAATGTCCGAAGCAATTACACATGACTCAGTATTCATGGTGAGGGGTTCCTGGAAATGGCTGGCATACGCACGCTTCATTAATTGTTTATCTTTTACGATGAATCAGTCATATGTACACAACATGCTCCTGACGTCGCTGCCTCTCATGTGTAGACACAGTAACGTATGTTTGCATTGACATCATCAGCTAACAGGATTCATGCTTCACTTAACGAGAAACCATGTTTCTGCTCCCAAACTCACCCTGGTATTAATATTACCTCTTAATGCGCCGTCTGTTTCTTTCCCGGATTATATTTTAGTTTTTCCTGCACTGTGTCACACAATCTTCCCTTCTTTATAGAGATCGGGGTTGCTGACTTTTTAAAGCGTCCCTCTGGGAGAACACGGCGGGAAGCCATAGATGCCTTATGCAAGGGGGAGGGGCTTAGTGATGTGATTTATGCAGATTGTGTCATTAAGCCCTGCCCCCTGTCAATCACTCATGTAAGCGCTAGTGTTTGAGGGGATGGGCGGGGCTTGATGATGTCATCAAGTAGCGCTAGAGATTTCAATAGTTACTGATTGATGATGGGGTTTGCGGGAGCTTTGCCGGCTCTCACGGGATACTGGGAGGACTGCCCAAATTTCAGGAGTCTCCAGGATATTCCGGGAGAGTCGGCAACCCTGATAAAAATACTCTTTGATTCTATTCACAGAAGGGGTTTTGGATGTTTCATGGTGCTTCCTGACGATTGGGGAGACGAGTGTCTTGAATTTTTGGATGTTGAACCAGTTATTTGGAATCTACAAGGTTACTGTCCTATTCAAAGGCCAACTTGAGGTTCTCCAGGTCTGTGACTACGAGTCCCAGAATGCTTTGTCAGGTATCAGCTATGACCATGCACTCAAAGCCTGCTGGGACTCATAGTTTCACAACACCTGGAAAGCCAGAGATTGGCCAGACCTGTAGTAAAGCATTACATAGATTACTGCACCTTCAGAGATGTCCTTTAGAGTTCGGTGGCTTGCAGTGGCCAGGCGCTGACCAATCTCTAGGTGGTCACTTGTGAATGGGATCAACTCTAAGGAACAGATCCAGAATTGTGTATGACAAGGCATTTATGCATTCAGAATGCTCACGTACGGCTTGTTTGTGTTCTGAACATGCGCAAACATGGCGGCTACGCATCGGAACTCACGATGAACGATTCTGAATTATGCAAAGTATGACAACGCACTATGCGGACAGAAAATTGTGCAGTAAAGGATTGGCTAAGGCGCTATGTACAATCCTCCATTGTGCACGAGTCCCATACGCATAGTATGGTGTCTAATAAGAGACCATCCAATACAGGGAGCATCCTAGTGACCACCACCCAATACAGAGAGCATCCTAGTGACCACCACACAATACAGAGAGCATCCCTTGCGTAACATCGCGATCTCATGCGTAACTTTGTGCTCTGGGCATGCGCATTTTATCCGTTACTAAATATATGCACAAAGGGCCAGATTCACGGTTAAGAAGGGAGATAAGGACGATTAGGTTCTTAATTCTATGCAGGGCAACTCCCTTGACACACCCTCGTTTTTATCTTCCCGTGCGTATGTCTCTACTTAAGTTGCTAAAGAACGAATGTACATAGCACGCCGCGCCCTGTCTGCCCCATTTAAATGCCTCCCCCCACCCTCTTTTCTTAACTTCCTTCTTAACTCTTCCTACCATGCCCCCTCTTACTTATCTCAATGCGAACGGCTGTGTGAATCGCTCTTAAGGGATCAACGTTCTTAAAACCTACGTAGATTGCGTAGATTTAGGTACTACATGTGCGCAGTTTAAATGTTCTTAAAAATACTCTCTGAAATAGAAGCAAATTCTTAACCGTGAATCTGGTCCAGAGATTACGCTTCTTCTTAACCGTGGATCTGGTCCAGAGATTACGCTTCTTCTTAAGTGTGAATCCGGTCCAGAGATTCCGCTTCTTCTTAAGCGTGGATCCGGTCCAGAGATTCCGCTTCTTCTTAACCGTGGATCTGGTCCAGAGATTCTGCTTCTTCTTAAGTGTGATTCCGGTCCAGAGATTCCGCTTCTTCTTAACCGTGGATCTGGTCCAGAGATTCCGCTTCTTCTTATCTGGTCGATAATCCCTGCAGTAAAGAGGAGGTTAATAAGACATTTTTTTATCGCAGTTCTTGAAGTTTCGCCATTTTGCTGCCATGTGTTTTGGGGTTTTCTCTCTGAATTTTATGTTCTAGAAACTTTCCCAGTGCTGGAAGTTGTAAAATGCTGCAGAATAAACCAGGCTTGTGGGAGTTATTTCGCTGTACCCCGGGAAACTCAATCTGCTTAACGAGTCTCTCTGGCATATGAAGCATATTTTTACTATTCTGTATTGTGCATATGGCTTCTAAGGTTGTTTTGGATGGGGTTTGCCGGCACGATGGCAGCCGAATAGAGATTGCCGGCAATTGCTAGCAGTCTCCATTTGGGAAAGCGGTGGTGATGTAACTTAACCCTTCACCCTACCCTTAACCCTTTCCTAAACCTAACCCCTTTTCAGCCCTAACCCTTGGTGCGCAGGGACCTGATCCACAGATAAGAGTGAGATAGATGTGAGCAGATCTGCACCTAACTCACTCTTTCAGCCCCCAACATGCCCCCCGCTTTTAGAGTGCCATAGGGCTACCTTATCTGTCCGTGCAATGTCCACACGGACACCTAAATACCCTTCCCCCTCCCACTTCTTCATAAAAACGCCCCGAGGCAGCATTACGCCGCCTCTTTGGACGCTATCTACGTATCGTTCTGGTACGTAGATACTGTAAATGACCTACTATGCATGCGCAGAGCCTAACCCTGACCCTCCAGTCCTGCAGCCTAACCCTAACCTTCCCCTTAAGCCCTAACCCTCACCTTTTACCCACTGTAGTTGCCCCAGCCCGTTGCTATTGGGAACAAAATACAGTATTTATTGTACACTGACCATTAGAATGTGGCATGCCCTGTATACTAGCCACAAGATTAAGGTCTGCATTGAACATTAGCCAGTCTAATGAGGGTGTGTCTTGTATATTAGTCTCTAGAATGTGGCATGAAATGTATATAAGTTAAAGAAGAAGGGTTGTTTGGTTTATTAGCCACTAGCATGAGTTATGTATTGTTTATTAGCCACTCAAATATAGTATAACTTGTCCACTAGAAAATAAAGTTTGTGTTAATACTATTCATGACAATATACAGCAGGTTATACATTGACTGTTAATGGGGTGTTTATTGTGTATTAGCCCATAGAATGGGATTTTAATTGTATATTAGCTTCTAAAATGTGGTGTGCGTTGAGAACTAGCCACTAGAATGTAGTATAAACTGTATTTTAGCCACTAGAATGTGGTATGTTTGGTACACTAGCCTCTAGAATGTGGAATTAGTGTTATTGCCATTTTTAGACATAATTAATGACATATTATACAGCATTTTTACTGATATGATACAATCTGGGTCACACTGTTACAACTCAGTTTCTCATTGCATAAAGTTTGGATTTTATGGGACAATAAAAGTCTGTGGAACATATGGTTATTAACACAATAAAAAAAAAAAATAATAATAAGTATTTCATAGGAAATAAATTCACAATCCCAAATGTAGCTTTTATTAATTCTTTATTTGCAAGTGGTTATGTTTGTCTAAAATGATCTATGAAGCGGGGTTACTGGGCGATAGTTTATAATGTCATTTTTAATGTAGGTTTAAGTGGTCTTTAAGCCAAACACGGCCTGAGAGATGGCCTGAGAGATGGACTGAGAGATGGGCCTGAGAGATGGGCCTGAGAGATGGACTGAGATATGGGCCTGAGAGATGGACTGAGAGACGGCCTAAGAGACGGCCTGAGAGTCGGTCTGAGAGACAGGCCTGCTGGATTCTGCAATACATATAACAGGAGGATTGGAGAAGCCTGGAGAGAGTCCCATAGGACAGCTGGAAAAGAAATTCACAACGCGTTTAACCCTTTAGATGCTGAATACCTCACAAGCACAAGGCAAATGCTTGGTAGAGAGGAGGGGTTGTATTGTCGAGGAGCAGGGGCGGAAGGTGAAAGACTTTGACCTCATAGCGAGGAGGCGGGGCCCGAGTCTGGATGGGCGGGACTAGGTGGAGTCAGGTGGGACTGGGGCGGAGCTTGGTGGGGCCATTATCTGATAGAGCCGAGGTTTTTTTTTAGCTGTCAGCCTCTGACAGGTTGCTTACAGTGCAGGGGGAGCAGCTGTCACAGGCCCCTCTCTCCTCTGGGACCCGCATTAGCCACACCTCCTGTACCCCCTGTAGTTACGCTCCTGCTGAGGAGGTAGCGTTATGTACAAATAGGAGTAATTATTAAAATACCAAATACCTTCCGCTGCAGCGCAGAGTAGCAGAACCTCAGCTATATGAACAATAAAATAATTCTATACATTTTCTTTAACACCCTGTGACGCTGCCTTATATATTGTGGCCGGAAAAATAAATTAGGTCAATGAAACGCCTCCACTGAGGGGACCTGACGTACAGCACATCACATCGCGCTTCATTGCAGTCTGAATCCTTCATTCTTGTCATCGTGTAAATAATTCCTGCAGGTAACGGCGGAATCATGGCTTGCCCTGTGCTGCACAGAGTAGTCGTCAGTTCATAAAGGTGCACAATACACAACGCGGTCACACAATATACAAAACAGTCGCCCGCGAGTCTTGTCTTGCAGCTTCTGTGATATACTGGAGAAATGAAGTCGTTCTCGCTGCAGACCTTACATCTGACTGCAGCAGCTCATAAATTAGCGGCCTGCTCACAATGCACATTCTGTGCCTGGTAAACAACTTAGAAAAGACTCTGAACTTCTGCTGCTTTCAGTAGCTGATTTTATAATTTATCCGAGTAATTAGTGCGGCCGACAAATCAGTTGCTGTAATAGAAATATATAAAGGATATTAAATAGACCATTATTAGACGTTGTGTGTGATTCCTTGTTTTATGAAGTTTAACATGACCTCCTTTTCACACTTTAGAATGATTCATTGACTATGGACAGGAGTCGGTCTACTCTTATACTCTAGAAAAACATTACAAATAATAATAACGTTTTAAGGTTTTCATTTTTGCTCTGATTTTCTAATGCAATTCAGAAATTTTATCTATTTTGGATGAATAGAACAAGAAAAGAATTGATTTGTATCATAAAATCTACAATATAATGTTGCATCATTTGAGTGATCTTTGAGATGTTTGGGATATTTGTCTTTGAAGATTGTGGTTACATTTTGCTTTTTTATTTCATTTATAACTTTGTCAATGTTTAATGTTCACAAATAAATGCATAAAAACGTTCATACTGAAGGACTTCAGCCAAATTCTGTAATGGTGGTAGAGCATCTGATGATGACCCCACGATAAAGTACAGGTCCCACTCTGTCCTTCTCCAGGATGAGACAATCCCGTTATCACGACCCAGTCCTGTATATCTGGCCATTGAGTTACCAGATTCTCCCTTTGCCAGGGAAAGGAACAGATCCAGGAGCTTCTCCTTGGAATTCGCAATGAATAGACCCAAGCTCTGTGGATGGGACCAATGGTCCGGATTCACAGTTACGTAGTTTTTCGTCTTACGTACGCTGTTTTAAGAATTGAGCTACTAGGCATGCGTGGTAGCTTATTTAATGGTATGTAGATAGCATAAATAAGCTACCACGCATGAGTAGTAGCTTAATTCTTAAAACAACGTACAATACGATGAAAACTATGTAACTGTGAATCCGGACCTTTGTCCTCCTAGAAGATATGTCTTCCAATGAGAAACTGGAACATCAGTGAACATAATTACTTATTGTTATTAATTATAGATTAGTATTTCTCTTTCTTCTTAAGGCTAATTCCCACTTTGGAAACGTCAGCCATCATTCATGTTGGTGCCAGGTGGCGGTTGTCCGTGGGTGAACATATCTGGTCATATAATTGTACCTAGTGCTCAGTAGCTTGTTACCCAACTACTATGACCCCCCTCTATTAAGTCATTGTTATTTTTGAATGACACTTAATGCTTGTGACACAGGTTGGAAATCCATCCATCCATTGAGATCTTATGTTCCTGGACCATGGACTTGCTCTCATTCAGCCTCTTTGATAAGGACCTTCTTCCTTGGGTTTCGATGTTGTTCACACATAGACTCTATTAGACTCACGGAAGACTAGCAACTAGGTCTATCTTGGTCACGTCAGCCTATGCCTATTGCACCTTGATATCCTCACGTGAAAGAGATCTTCTCTACAAACCACAGTACCAATAAATTACTACCATCTGCTGGCCAAGCAAGGTACTGCACAAGCTCAGAGGTCAAAATTGATGATGAACTTTTCCATGTTGTAATTAAACTGGAAATGTTTGACATTAGACCAGATACAGAGTTCCCCAACTTTAGTGGGTTTTAACTGGATTGTGCCACTTCTAAAAAAATATGCATATAAGCACAAACATGCAGTCCAACCAATCCAGACTTAAGAGGAATGACGATTTCAACAGAGGGGCGGGGCTGTATTCACAATTGGCGTTCCCTCTCCCTGTCCGTGACTAAATATATGGGTAGCAATGTCTAAAATGATACAGTCGACATGATGCAAATGTTTAGTTTGGAGGAAAGGGATCTAGGAGTCATTATTTCCAGTGACTTGAAGGTAGCCAATCAATGTAACAGAGCCAGAACTACGTGTGGCGTACGTTTAA
>WWET01005424.1:57433-82095 GCA_011038615.1 Limnodynastes dumerilii | reverse complement strand
GTATGGGCGTGCTAAGCTGCGTACGTTCGCGTAGTCTGTACGCCCGTTAGCGGACGTATTGTGTTACGTCTGGAAAAGTTAAGGTAGGGTTTGGGTAGCGTATTTTCACAAAATACGTCCGTGCAGGGGGTGTGTTAAGGGTAGCGGTGCGAATTTACGTACGCGAAAATTCGCTACGCGAACAAACGTAATGCAAACGTTGTTCAGGATCTACCCCTATGTTAGTTGTAAATTGCGCTTTCTTACATCTGCAATTACATAAATGGATCGAGTGCAATTACACGAGCACACCATCTATGTACATTGACTTCATCCTTCCTCCCATGAAGACTCGCTTCTAGGTGTAAGAATTCATGCGGTGATTCCCTTTGGGGCCTGGATCGCCATAATTGTGTTTCTGGGAATGTGCGGTGAGAAAGGGCTGTATTCACACTTAGGTGCGGACAGATCTGCACCTAACTCCCTTGTTCAGCCCCTAACTCTCTCCCCCGTTTTTAAATAGCTTATGGCATTAAAGAGTTCCATAGGGCTACCTTATCTTACCATGCGCAGTTTCCTTCTAAAGATGAAAACTAAGCACAGAGAATGCCTCTCCCTGCCCTCCCACTCCCCACGCTAATCTAAATCCCTCCCACTTCTACCTAATCACCCCCCGAGGCAGCATTAGCACGCCTCCTTCTTCCGAAACTACTACGTGCGTTCTTTAAAGACCGCGTTGAGGCAATCTACGTATATAACTGGTACGTAGATGGCCTAAATGTCCTACATCGCATGCATCATAGGTCATTTCGTAAAAGAACGTGCTTAATAAGCAGCTGCGTCTTAAGTATGAATAAGGCCCAAATCATTCCAGTACTGGATCACGGGCTGCTGTGCGTAATGTTTAATGCAAATATTTTTATCGCCTGCAGTTGGTTGTGGGTATTGCAGGCACCTGTTATTCCGAAGTGTTCCATATGAACAACCATAAATTAAATGAATGGAATCCTAAGCAGATCCTTCTGTATAGAAGGGACAATCTGGCATTTGTAAGGTATTGCATATTTCCATCATCAATAGAATCATGAAAGCTCTTTGTTACCCAGTAATTAAATGCCAAATACATAACAAGTGTAATGGAGTTTCTTTAAATATCCTGCTCCAGACAGAATTCATTGAAGTTATATTTTTAGCAACTGGTATTTCCTTATTGCGGCCGTAATTGAGCGGCAAACTGGTTATTGGTGGCGTGCAGGATTGTAAAATTGGTCTGAAAGACCTTAAAAATAAAACAAAATCAGCGTAACTTCAGTAGGATCAGAGGATTAATTATCGGTGATTTATTTCAGGACTTTAACGACAGACATCAGAATTAGACGCGCGAGCTGGCAGAGTTAGTCTAAGGAAGCAATCACAGCCTGACATTAGTGCTTCAAAGGGCGATGCGTCTAGTGTAAATGTTACCGGCCAAACATAAACATGATCAAAATATGGTAATAAAAAGAAAAGTTCACCGGTAAAGGAAACTGATTAAAAATCACAATAAATATAGATTTGATTGTTTCAGTCTGTGCTAAAATTAAAATGAAAACAAAAGGGAACCATATAACGTATTTGGATCCTAGCGCTGGGAAAGGGAACAGTTTCTTCTGGAATGTTTATACAAAAATAAGAAGATATTAGAGCAAAAAATTAGCCCAAACATAAGACGCCCATCTGTCACCAGAGCGTGGGTCCCCGTTGCGAACAGACCTATTTTGATAGGACAGATTGTCCCAGCCAGAACTGGCTGGAATATCGATTGCTTATGCCTCAATGAGGCATAGCAATCGATCCCCGGAGCGCCGAACACTGTGCTCCGAAAGGAAAGTACAGCACAAATGAATATTTACTACAAAGAAAAGCAAGTATTCCCCAACCCACTCACTAACCCTAAACCTAACCCTAACCTTAATCCTAAACCTAACCCTAACCCTAAACCTAACTTACTACAAAGAAAAACAAGTATTCCCCAACCCACTCACTAACCCTAAACCTAACCCTAACTCACTAACCCTAACCTTAATCCTAAACCTAACCCTAACTTACTACAAAGAAAAGCAAGTATTCCCCAACCCACTCACTAACCCTAAACCTAAGCCTAACTCACTAACCTTAACCCTATACCTAACCCTAACCCTAAACCTAACTTACTACAAAGAAAAGCAAGTATTCCCCAACCCACTCACTAACCCTAAACCTAACCCTAACTCCCTAACCTTAACCCTAACCCTAAACCTAACTTACTACAAAGAAAAGCAAGTATTCCCCAACCCACTCACTAACCCTAAACCTAACCCTAACCCACTAACCCTAACCCTAACCTTAACCCTAAACCTAACTTACTACAAAGAAAAGCAAGTATTCTATCCCCAACGCACTCACTAACCCTGACCCTAACCCTAACCCTGACCCTAAACCTAACCCTAAACCAAACCCTAAACCTAACCCTAACTTACTACAATGGAAAGCAAGTATTCTATCCCCAACCCACTCACTAACCCTAACTCACTAACCCTAAACCTAACCCTGACCCTAAACCTAACCCTAACCCACTACAAAGGAAAGTAAGTATTCTATCCCCAACCCACTCGCTAACCTTAAACCTAAGACTCCTCCCCTGCAGACTAACCCTAAGTCTCCTCCCCCGCAGCCCAACCCTAAGTCTCCTCCCCCCGCAGCCTAACCCTAAGCAAACTCGCTGTGATATTGAATGCTTATGCCTCGATGAGGCATAGCAATCGATTACCGGAGCACCGTGGTGAGTTTCCCGCAACCCGTTACCTAACCCTAACCCTAAGTCTCTTCCCCCCGCAGCCTAAGCCTAAGTCTCCTCCCCCTGCTGCCTAATCCTAAATCTCCCCTCCCCGCAGCCTAACCCTAAGTCTCCCCCTTCCCCCCGAAGCCTAACTCTAAGTCCCCAGAGAGGGTTACTCACCTCTCCGGTGGCCCGGCGGCAGTGCTTCTGAAACTGAATGGGTGACTATGCCAATCGCATACTCTCTTAATTAATTAATTAATTAAGTATTAACTTTTTAATTTATAAATTAAACACATAGATATACCTTGGTTTCCAATATTGTCATCAGCCAATGAACTTACCCTAAATGAATTTACCCCTATCTCATTCGTTGGGCCAATCTCAATTTTACATGACATCCTATCATTTCCTAAAAATGTACTCGATATTTCATAGCAGGAATATGACTGATGGTTGTGTTACAACCTCCACTTTTTCTTTGTAGACGCTTTAGTAACTCTACGGATACTTGTAAGGTGTTGGCTTCAGGATTTTAGCACAGACTTCCTGTAAAAGCTTTGTAGTTGGCCACAGACGTGAGTTAAACTAAAGACAAAGCTAAAAGAATAAAAGAGCGTCCACCGTATTCCTTGAGATGGTTAGAAATCTTTAGCTCACCAGATGTTGTGTAAGAAAAGGTATGTAAAATTTGACCCCACGCGTTTCATAGGATCAATATGCCATTGACATATACAAAGCACTTGCAAATACTGGGGGCGCACAAGGGTTAACAAACCAGCCTGATCAGTTGCCAGCAGCACAGAGAAAACATCTGCTTTTTATTTCTTGGATGGTTTCGGGTCTTGGATAACATTTCGACATTCCATATTAGAAGAAGACAGGGGCACTCATAATTTATGCAACAATATACTGGCACGTGAAAAATGAGTTACATTTCTCCTTAATGAGGGTAAGGTTCCATTTCCTCCGTACAGAGAAAGACGGGGCGCAATAATAAACACCAAATGGACATGGCTTGATTCATTGACATTTAAGCGGATTATATCGTGCGCCCCTCTGCTGTCGTTCCTGTGTTTCTTTGCAGAAACAGATGCTGTTGCTAGGTCTTTAGGAAAGATTATAAAGGGAATGGTTCCTGCTTCCAGCCTCTCTGTAAACATCGGGAGGGTTTCCATCGTGTGCTCAACGCATTTGGGAGGAGAAATGGGGTCACCGATAAGCTGGCAAGGAGACAAATGACTTTTAGGTTGCAACATATATTTTAAGGTACTTAGCAAAACATATTTTCCTGATAGGCCAGGAATTTTATCTTGGTGGAAAGTAAATATATAATCATAAACTGCAGTTAATAACGCTAATATGTCAAGAGCACACAGGGGGCGCAAGGGGTGTGGCTCTCCCTGCACTATAATTAAACTGTCAGAGGCTGACAGCTTAAACCAGCACTTAGCGCTCCATGTATGAGTGTATATATGTATAGCTCCATGTATGAGTGTATGTATAGCTCCATGTATGAGTGTATATATGTATAGCTCCATGTATGAGTGTATGTATAGCTCCATGTATGAGTGTATAGCTCCATGTATGAGTGTATGTATAGCTCTATGTATGAGTGTATGTATGTATAGCGCTTTAGCGCTCAGTACTCATACATGGAGCTCCAGGGACTGTGTTAAGCTGTCAGCCTCTGACAGCTTCTATTCCCCAAGCTCCGCCTACAGTACCCTCCTTGCCCCACCTTGTTCCGCCCATCCAGACTTGGGTCCCGCCTCCTTGTAAGTGCTAACCACTTGAGCCACTGTGCTTCTCTGATATATTGTAGCAGTGTATGAATATGAATGTGAATCTTAGACAATTTAATTAATAGACAAACAAATTGTGTCTGGTTATTAGTAAATGTCGAAGTAACATTTACAATGTCATTTATAATCAAATACAGAGACATTTGCAGAATACAAATTAATCTAAATTAAATACAAACATCTGTCATTATCTCTCAATTCTAACTCTGTCACAGTGTAAATCTGCCTCTCCTCGCAGTCTAACATGGGATTGCTCAGGTCTACACTTGTATCTACAATAAAGGTGTAAATGCAGGTCTGAATCAGCCCTAATGGCACCAGTGTGGTAAAATGGCCCTCAATATATTATATGCCCCACGGCAGTGCCCCAGTCCTTGGTATGCCTGATTGCACTGCTAGAACAAGTATGTGCCCTGCGCCAGGAATCACGCAACTGAGTAGCTGAAAAGGTGGTAGCAATAAACAAAACCCAAATACCCCAAAGACAAGCCAAGGGAAATACCCGTCAGGTACCTCAATGGCGGCCGCTGGTTCGTACCAGATAGAAACTATGGTAATACATTTGGCGCTACAAAAGGAAGGAAATGAAGGAACCCGTCAGGAGAGATCATCACTATCAGCTGGGCCATATTTACCGTTTAATGACTCTCTAAGGAGGGGTTAGTGACACCTGATCTGCATTCGCTGTACAAAATATGCATTTTGCACCCAAAAAATTAGACCTACGACCAACGCTATGAGTCTCAGAGCGGAAACTTCATCCAGAGATTGGATCAAAGCAAAGAAAAATAAAACTTTTAGCATAATGGGCCTGATCCAGAACTACGCTTCCCCGCGATTTTACGCGTGGCGGAGGCGTAAATTCGCAGATTTGAACGCACTGCGCATGCGCACCATAGAAAATACGCACAATCACGTAGCGTAATTTTGAACGTATGGGTGATTCACGTATGTCACACTTAAATACTTACGTGTGGGCGTGCCAAATTTACGTTAGTCCAAAATATGTCTGCAATACGTGAAGGAGGCGGGGGGTGGTATTTAAAGTGTACAGTATGGGCGTGCTAAGCGGCGTACGTTCACGTAGTCTATATGTCCGTTAGCGGACGTACGCTGTTACGTGAGAAAAAGTTAAGGTAGGGTTTGGGTAGCGCATCTTGCACAAAAATACGCTCCGCGAATAAACGTACGACACACGTAGTTCTGGATCTACCCCAATGAGTTTAAAAATATTTACTTGGAAACTATTAAAAGCTAAAGACAATAAAATAAAAGACAAAGCGTTCTCGGGTCCCGTATTGCCGCTGCGTTGTTGTGAAAGCGCTGGCTGCTTTTTCCTGGCTGCTCCCTGTTTACATGTGTTTCTCTTCTGCTGTTTCAGTAACACGAAACCAAAGTAAAGCAACACGAGAGGCGCATCTGGGCGGCCCTGCCGGGAGACGAGGGGACCCTCCTGGTGGTCTTGCTTCCAGCTGACTTGTTTCACCAACGCGATGGGAAACACTTTTTATTGTATTTGTTTTTTTGTTTTTTCTGTTTGCCCAAAAAGCCTAAAATGCTTTAATTTAGTGGTTTCTGCAGCGCAGCTGATACCTTAATGTGCACGTCCAGGGTGTGCAATAACCGAATTTCATCGCTGTCATAGAACAATTGACCTTCACGATGAGGTGGCACAAGAGGTTAAGGTGTCCATTTACTATCATTAGCACATTGAGCGCTAATGATAGCAGCAAGGCTACTTACGAATACCTACCTCTCTGGCCAACGTCACACGATGGTCAGCAAGCCTTTTGCTGACATCTTTCAGAAACTAAGTCCCGGCGTATGTGCAGGCGAATGTTCTGAACACTAAAGCGGAAGAAATCCAGTGTGATCGCTGAAAAGGGACGCTAAAAATCAGCCTCTGACCCCATGCTACAAAATATAATGATGAACAAAATAAGTGAATTACTCGCAGGAAGTTATGTGCACCATTTAAATACTTCCCCCCCAGCAATTTGAAATAGATTGTGCCGTTCCAACATGTCTTTGTAAATTTCACACGTTGATTATTGGACACATGTTACTCTCGCGATCTGATCTGATACATATGGAAAGAAAAGAGTGGAAGCGCTAGGAAAAATAACCAAAAATATCTCAACAGGTATATATTAAATAGATATTTATTATCCAACAATCTAACAATCTGATACATAATACAGTATATTGTGCTTCCATGTCTTACATATACACAGATGTCTTGTTATAGTTTTTTTAATATTATATCAAATAACTGACAGGAATAATTCATGTTTCTGCTGCTTTTGGCCACTAGGTTTCCCGGTATCGGGATCTTTGCTGCTCTTCAATGGTTTAGAATTATCATTATTTTATTTCATGCACAGGTCCTGACAGAGAGGTGATTGGATGAAATGGGGGTCAGGGAGGGGGGGCTGTTAGGCCATCGCTGCCATTAACCCTTCATTGTGTAGATTCTCTATTATTCAATGAACTTTCTGGCCAGTCCTGTGATTGAGTTTGTTATCGTTCTTAATGGAAACCAGAGTGTGATCAGAGACATCTGGGAGAAATCTATGAGTCTTTCAGAAGAGACATTGCTTAATTGTGGATGTAGAACAGATGCATCTATCACACAGGCCTGAACGTCGTACTTCAATATTTATACATTGTTACATAATGACCAATTCTCCATCTCTCCTTCACTGGAAAGTAACACTGCATTTTACAGGGAGGGAACTAAGACAGCGAAACGCGTTAAATTGTAATCAGCTTTACCTGTTATCAATCAGTTATAAGACACATCTCGTTAGGGGGAAGGAGATGTGAATCTTGACATATTACTGATTGGCTGATTAGCCTAATATATTGTACAAATTCATCACCTTACAGGATCTGATCATTTACACTCTAGTTATTATACATCGCACACAAAGGTAAAGGAACACATTATTTGCTTTGTAATACAATAATGTAAACATGAGTTGGACATTCCTAGATCTCTGGCCTGTTGTACAGACCTATAAAGAATTATATCAAGATTCAGGCAATGTCACTCATGTTAGAGATAGATGGAGAGAGTTTTAGAAAAAGGAGAGAGAGAGAGGCGGGTGAGAGAGACAGAGAGAGAGAGAGACGGGTGAGAGAGAGAGATAGAGAGAGAGAGAGAAGACAGAGAGAGAGAGGAGAGAGAGAAAGAGAAGACAGAGAGAGAAAGAGAAGACAGAGAGAAAGAGAAGACAGAGAGAGAAGAGATAGGAGAGAGAAGAAAGAGAAGACAGAGAGAGAGAGAGAGAGATGGATTACAGAGAGAGAGAGAGGAGAGAGAGAGAGAGAGAGAGAGAGAGGGGTGAGAGAGAGAGAGAGAGAGAGAGAGGCGGGGGAGAGACAGAGAGAGAGATATAGAGAGAGGCGGGTGAGAGAGAGAGAGAGAGGCGGGTGAGAGACAGAGAGAGAGAGAGGTAAAATACTGTGAATACAGAAGATTATTTTGTATTTTCCCATACTCTTTATTTACTAAACAGACAGTAGACGTTGTATAAGGATGAGGATGGAATCAGCACATGAGGCGGGTGGAAAATGTGATCTTCTTGGTTACAGATCCGCTAATCCCACAACAGCAGAAAGTTTGTAGCTTTCATTAAACTTGTTTGTCTCAGAACAGAGAGCGTTTAATTAACATTAGCATGAAGTACACCACATTTTCAGGGATAGAAACTGTTCCTTTGTTTTGATTTAAAAAAAACTTTAGGTCTGATGCCTGGTTAAGAGTACAACAAAGAGAGGCATAATTCTAAGTCTGGACAAACCAATACTGGAATCTAAGGAACACAAAATATATATATTTCATGCAGGAAAATCTCTTCTGCTTTGCAAGTTGCTCAAAAATATTGGAAAATGTCTTACTTTCTGCAAATTAGATTTAAACTTAGACACTCCCGTGCTCTAAATACAACCTTTTCTTTAAGATTCAGAACATCCTCATGTTTATTCACAATTACATATTTCTACTGTATTAGCCTCAACCACCTCTAATTTCCCCCTCTCCCTCCTGTACCTGGTTATATCCCTTCTATCATATCCCCCTCTCCCTCCTGTACCTGGTTATATCCCTTCTATCATATCCCCCTCTCTCTCATGTACCTGGATATATCCCTTCTATCCTATCCCCCTCTCCCTCCTGTACCTGGTTATATCCCTTCTATCATATCCCTCTCTCCCTCCTGTACCTGGTTATATAGGGTCCTGTGTATGGTCAGGGTCCTGTGTATGGTCAGGGTCCTGTGTATGGTCAGGGTCCTGTGTATGGTCAGGGTCCTGTGTATGGTCAGGGTCCTGTGTATGGTCAGGGTCCTGTGTATGGTCAGGGTCCTGTGTATGGTCAGGGTCCTGTGTATGGTCAGGGTCCTGTGTATGGTCAGGGTCCTGTGTATGGTCAGGGTCCTGTGTATGGTCAGGGTCCTGTGTATGGTCAGGGTCCTGTGTATGGTCAGGGTCCTGTGTATGGTCAGGGTCCTGTGTATGGTCAGGGTCCTGTGTATGGTCAGGGTCCTGTGTATGGTCAGGGTCCTGTGTATGGTCAGGGTCCTGTGTATGGTCAGGGTCCTGTGTATGGTCAGGGTCCTGTGTATGGTCAGGGTCCTGTGTATGGTCAGGGTCCTGTGTATGGTCAGGGTCCTGTGTATGGTCAGGGTCCTGTGTATGGTCAGGGTCCTGTGTATGGTCAGGGTCCTGTGTATGGTCAGGGTCCTGTGTATGGTCAGGGTCCTGTGTATGGTCAGGGTCCTGTGTATGGTCAGGGTCCTGTGTATGGTCAGGGTCCTGTGTATGGTCAGGGTCCTGTGTATGGTCAGGGTCCTGTGTATGGTCAGGGTCCTGTGTATGGTCAGGGTCCTGTGTATGGTCAGGGTCCTGTGTATGGTCAGGGTCCTGTGTATGGTCAGGGTCCTGTGTATGGTCAGGGTCCTGTGTATGGTCAGGGTCCTGTGTATGGTCAGGGTCCTGTGTATGGTCAGGGTCCTGTGTATGGTCAGGGTCCTGTGTATGGTCAGGGTCCTGTGTATGGTCAGGGTCCTGTGTATGGTCAGGGTCCTGTGTATGGTCAGGGTCCTGTGTATGGTCAGGGTCCTGTGTATGGTCAGGGTCCTGTGTATGGTCAGGGTCCTGTGTATGGTCAGGGTCCTGTGTATGGTCAGGGTCCTGTGTATGGTCAGGGTCCTGTGTATGGTCAGGGTCCTGTGTATGGTCAGGGTCCTGTGTATGGTCAGGGTCCTGTGTATGGTCAGGGTCCTGTGTATGGTCAGGGTCCTGTGTATGGTCAGGGTCCTGTGTATGGTCAGGGTCCTGTGTATGGTCAGGGTCCTGTGTATGGTCAGGGTCCTGTGTATGGTCAGGGTCCTGTGTATGGTCAGGGTCCTGTGTATGGTCAGGGTCCTGTGTATGGTCAGGGTCCTGTGTATGGTCAGGGTCCTGTGTATGGTCAGGGTCCTGTGTATGGTCAGGGTCCTGTGTATGGTCAGGGTCCTGTGTATGGTCAGGGTCCTGTGTATGGTCAGGGTCCTGTGTATGGTCAGGGTCCTGTGTATGGTCAGGGTCCTGTGTATGGTCAGGGTCCTGTGTATGGTCAGGGTCCTGTGTATGGTCAGGGTCCTGTGTATGGTCAGGGTCCTGTGTATGGTCAGGGTCCTGTGTATGGTCAGGGTCCTGTGTATGGTCAGGGTCCTGTGTATGGTCAGGGTCCTGTGTATGGTCAGGGTCCTGTGTATGGTCAGGGTCCTGTGTATGGTCAGGGTCCTGTGTATGGTCAGGGTCCTGTGTATGGTCAGGGTCCTGTGTATGGTCAGGGTCCTGTGTATGGTCAGGGTCCTGTGTATGGTCAGGGTCCTGTGTATGGTCAGGGTCCTGTGTATGGTCAGGGTCCTGTGTATGGTCAGGGTCCTGTGTATGGTCAGGGTCCTGTGTATGGTCAGGGTCCTGTGTATGGTCAGGGTCCTGTGTATGGTCAGGGTCCTGTGTATGGTCAGGGTCCTGTGTATGGTCAGGGTCCTGTGTATGGTCAGGGTCCTGTGTATGGTCAGGGTCCTGTGTATGGTCAGGGTCCTGTGTATGGTCAGGGTCCTGTGTATGGTCAGGGTCCTGTGTATGGTCAGGGTCCTGTGTATGGTCAGGGTCCTGTGTATGGTCAGGGTCCTGTGTATGGTCAGGGTCCTGTGTATGGTCAGGGTCCTGTGTATGGTCAGGGTCCTGTGTATGGTCAGGGTCCTGTGTATGGTCAGGGTCCTGTGTATGGTCAGGGTCCTGTGTATGGTCAGGGTCCTGTGTATGGTCAGGGTCCTGTGTATGGTCAGGGTCCTGTGTATGGTCAGGGTCCTGTGTATGGTCAGGGTCCTGTGTATGGTCAGGGTCCTGTGTATGGTCAGGGTCCTGTGTATGGTCAGGGTCCTGTGTATGGTCAGGGTCCTGTGTATGGTCAGGGTCCTGTGTATGGTCAGGGTCCTGTGTATGGTCAGGGTCCTGTGTATGGTCAGGGTCCTGTGTATGGTCAGGGTCCTGTGTATGGTCAGGGTCCTGTGTATGGTCAGGGTCCTGTGTATGGTCAGGGTCCTGTGTATGGTCAGGGTCCTGTGTATGGTCAGGGTCCTGTGTATGGTCAGGGTCCTGTGTATGGTCAGGGTCCTGTGTATGGTCAGGGTCCTGTGTATGGTCAGGGTCCTGTGTATGGTCAGGGTCCTGTGTATGGTCAGGGTCCTGTGTATGGTCAGGGTCCTGTGTATGGTCAGGGTCCTGTGTATGGTCAGGGTCCTGTGTATGGTCAGGGTCCTGTGTATGGTCAGGGTCCTGTGTATGGTCAGGGTCCTGTGTATGGTCAGGGTCCTGTGTATGGTCAGGGTCCTGTGTATGGTCAGGGTCCTGTGTATGGTCAGGGTCCTGTGTATGGTCAGGGTCCTGTGTATGGTCAGGGTCCTGTGTATGGTCAGGGTCCTGTGTATGGTCAGGGTCCTGTGTATGGTCAGGGTCCTGTGTATGGTCAGGGTCCTGTGTATGGTCAGGGTCCTGTGTATGGTCAGGGTCCTGTGTATGGTCAGGGTCCTGTGTATGGTCAGGGTCCTGTGTATGGTCAGGGTCCTGTGTATGGTCAGGGTCCTGTGTATGGTCAGGGTCCTGTGTATGGTCAGGGTCCTGTGTATGGTCAGGGTCCTGTGTATGGTCAGGGTCCTGTGTATGGTCAGGGTCCTGTGTATGGTCAGGGTCCTGTGTATGGTCAGGGTCCTGTGTATGGTCAGGGTCCTGTGTATGGTCAGGGTCCTGTGTATGGTCAGGGTCCTGTGTATGGTCAGGGTCCTGTGTATGGTCAGGGTCCTGTGTATGGTCAGGGTCCTGTGTATGGTCAGGGTCCTGTGTATGGTCAGGGTCCTGTGTATGGTCAGGGTCCTGTGTATGGTCAGGGTCCTGTGTATGGTCAGGGTCCTGTGTATGGTCAGGGTCCTGTGTATGGTCAGGGTCCTGTGTATGGTCAGGGTCCTGTGTATGGTCAGGGTCCTGTGTATGGTCAGGGTCCTGTGTATGGTCAGGGTCCTGTGTATGGTCAGGGTCCTGTGTATGGTCAGGGTCCTGTGTATGGTCAGGGTCCTGTGTATGGTCAGGGTCCTGTGTATGGTCAGGGTCCTGTGTATGGTCAGGGTCCTGTGTATGGTCAGGGTCCTGTGTATGGTCAGGGTCCTGTGTATGGTCAGGGTCCTGTGTATGGTCAGGGTCCTGTGTATGGTCAGGGTCCTGTGTATGGTCAGGGTCCTGTGTATGGTCAGGGTCCTGTGTATGGTCAGGGTCCTGTGTATGGTCAGGGTCCTGTGTATGGTCAGGGTCCTGTGTATGGTCAGGGTCCTGTGTATGGTCAGGGTCCTGTGTATGGTCAGGGTCCTGTGTATGGTCAGGGTCCTGTGTATGGTCAGGGTCCTGTGTATGGTCAGGGTCCTGTGTATGGTCAGGGTCCTGTGTATGGTCAGGGTCCTGTGTATGGTCAGGGTCCTGTGTATGGTCAGGGTCCTGTGTATGGTCAGGGTCCTGTGTATGGTCAGGGTCCTGTGTATGGTCAGGGTCCTGTGTATGGTCAGGGTCCTGTGTATGGTCAGGGTCCTGTGTATGGTCAGGGTCCTGTGTATGGTCAGGGTCCTGTGTATGGTCAGGGTCCTGTGTATGGTCAGGGTCCTGTGTATGGTCAGGGTCCTGTGTATGGTCAGGGTCCTGTGTATGGTCAGGGTCCTGTGTATGGTCAGGGTCCTGTGTATGGTCAGGGTCCTGTGTATGGTCAGGGTCCTGTGTATGGTCAGGGTCCTGTGTATGGTCAGGGTCCTGTGTATGGTCAGGGTCCTGTGTATGGTCAGGGTCCTGTGTATGGTCAGGGTCCTGTGTATGGTCAGGGTCCTGTGTATGGTCAGGGTCCTGTGTATGGTCAGGGTCCTGTGTATGGTCAGGGTCCTGTGTATGGTCAGGGTCCTGTGTATGGTCAGGGTCCTGTGTATGGTCAGGGTCCTGTGTATGGTCAGGGTCCTGTGTATGGTCAGGGTCCTGTGTATGGTCAGGGTCCTGTGTATGGTCAGGGTCCTGTGTATGGTCAGGGTCCTGTGTATGGTCAGGGTCCTGTGTATGGTCAGGGTCCTGTGTATGGTCAGGGTCCTGTGTATGGTCAGGGTCCTGTGTATGGTCAGGGTCCTGTGTATGGTCAGGGTCCTGTGTATGGTCAGGGTCCTGTGTATGGTCAGGGTCCTGTGTATGGTCAGGGTCCTGTGTATGGTCAGGGTCCTGTGTATGGTCAGGGTCCTGTGTATGGTCAGGGTCCTGTGTATGGTCAGGGTCCTGTGTATGGTCAGGGTCCTGTGTATGGTCAGGGTCCTGTGTATGGTCAGGGTCCTGTGTATGGTCAGGGTCCTGTGTATGGTCAGGGTCCTGTGTATGGTCAGGGTCCTGTGTATGGTCAGGGTCCTGTGTATGGTCAGGGTCCTGTGTATGGTCAGGGTCCTGTGTATGGTCAGGGTCCTGTGTATGGTCAGGGTCCTGTGTATGGTCAGGGTCCTGTGTATGGTCAGGGTCCTGTGTATGGTCAGGGTCCTGTGTATGGTCAGGGTCCTGTGTATGGTCAGGGTCCTGTGTATGGTCAGGGTCCTGTGTATGGTCAGGGTCCTGTGTATGGTCAGGGTCCTGTGTATGGTCAGGGTCCTGTGTATGGTCAGGGTCCTGTGTATGGTCAGGGTCCTGTGTATGGTCAGGGTCCTGTGTATGGTCAGGGTCCTGTGTATGGTCAGGGTCCTGTGTATGGTCAGGGTCCTGTGTATGGTCAGGGTCCTGTGTATGGTCAGGGTCCTGTGTATGGTCAGGGTCCTGTGTATGGTCAGGGTCCTGTGTATGGTCAGGGTCCTGTGTATGGTCAGGGTCCTGTGTATGGTCAGGGTCCTGTGTATGGTCAGGGTCCTGTGTATGGTCAGGGTCCTGTGTATGGTCAGGGTCCTGTGTATGGTCAGGGTCCTGTGTATGGTCAGGGTCCTGTGTATGGTCAGGGTCCTGTGTATGGTCAGGGTCCTGTGTATGGTCAGGGTCCTGTGTATGGTCAGGGTCCTGTGTATGGTCAGGGTCCTGTGTATGGTCAGGGTCCTGTGTATGGTCAGGGTCCTGTGTATGGTCAGGGTCCTGTGTATGGTCAGGGTCCTGTGTATGGTCAGGGTCCTGTGTATGGTCAGGGTCCTGTGTATGGTCAGGGTCCTGTGTATGGTCAGGGTCCTGTGTATGGTCAGGGTCCTGTGTATGGTCAGGGTCCTGTGTATGGTCAGGGTCCTGTGTATGGTCAGGGTCCTGTGTATGGTCAGGGTCCTGTGTATGGTCAGGGTCCTGTGTATGGTCAGGGTCCTGTGTATGGTCAGGGTCCTGTGTATGGTCAGGGTCCTGTGTATGGTCAGGGTCCTGTGTATGGTCAGGGTCCTGTGTATGGTCAGGGTCCTGTGTATGGTCAGGGTCCTGTGTATGGTCAGGGTCCTGTGTATGGTCAGGGTCCTGTGTATGGTCAGGGTCCTGTGTATGGTCAGGGTCCTGTGTATGGTCAGGGTCCTGTGTATGGTCAGGGTCCTGTGTATGGTCAGGGTCCTGTGTATGGTCAGGGTCCTGTGTATGGTCAGGGTCCTGTGTATGGTCAGGGTCCTGTGTATGGTCAGGGTCCTGTGTATGGTCAGGGTCCTGTGTATGGTCAGGGTCCTGTGTATGGTCAGGGTCCTGTGTATGGTCAGGGTCCTGTGTATGGTCAGGGTCCTGTGTATGGTCAGGGTCCTGTGTATGGTCAGGGTCCTGTGTATGGTCAGGGTCCTGTGTATGGTCAGGGTCCTGTGTATGGTCAGGGTCCTGTGTATGGTCAGGGTCCTGTGTATGGTCAGGGTCCTGTGTATGGTCAGGGTCCTGTGTATGGTCAGGGTCCTGTGTATGGTCAGGGTCCTGTGTATGGTCAGGGTCCTGTGTATGGTCAGGGTCCTGTGTATGGTCAGGGTCCTGTGTATGGTCAGGGTCCTGTGTATGGTCAGGGTCCTGTGTATGGTCAGGGTCCTGTGTATGGTCAGGGTCCTGTGTATGGTCAGGGTCCTGTGTATGGTCAGGGTCCTGTGTATGGTCAGGGTCCTGTGTATGGTCAGGGTCCTGTGTATGGTCAGGGTCCTGTGTATGGTCAGGGTCCTGTGTATGGTCAGGGTCCTGTGTATGGTCAGGGTCCTGTGTATGGTCAGGGTCCTGTGTATGGTCAGGGTCCTGTGTATGGTCAGGGTCCTGTGTATGGTCAGGGTCCTGTGTATGGTCAGGGTCCTGTGTATGGTCAGGGTCCTGTGTATGGTCAGGGTCCTGTGTATGGTCAGGGTCCTGTGTATGGTCAGGGTCCTGTGTATGGTCAGGGTCCTGTGTATGGTCAGGGTCCTGTGTATGGTCAGGGTCCTGTGTATGGTCAGGGTCCTGTGTATGGTCAGGGTCCTGTGTATGGTCAGGGTCCTGTGTATGGTCAGGGTCCTGTGTATGGTCAGGGTCCTGTGTATGGTCAGGGTCCTGTGTATGGTCAGGGTCCTGTGTATGGTCAGGGTCCTGTGTATGGTCAGGGTCCTGTGTATGGTCAGGGTGTATGGTATGGTCAGGGTCCTGTGTATGGTCCTGTGTATGGTCAGAGTCCTGTGTATCGTCAGGGTCCTGTGTATGGTCCTGTGTATGGTCAGAGTCCTGTGTACGGTCAGAGGCCTGTGTATGGTCAGAGCACAGGGCTGATATCNTCTGGGTCCTGTGTATGGTCAGGTTCCTGTGTATGGTCAGGATCCTGTGTATGGTCCGGTGTATTTTCAGGGTCCTGTGTATGGTCCTGTGTATGGTCAGAGTCCTGTGTACGGTCAGAGTCCTGTGTATGGTCAGAGCACAGTCTGCGGCTGATATCCCAGAACCCCGGGAGGTTCTTCATGTTGTGGCTTCAGGCTCGGCTGACAGCTCAAAGTCTTCCAGAACCTTCTCTGCTGGACGGTTTCCCCCATTTCTCCGACACTCTGAGACCGGTTACAAAGGACTGATCCACGTGGAGAAGAACTGAACGAAGACCGCGGATAATACGTGGCTTCTCCCTGCTACTGACTGCCATGAACATTTAAGGAGCCAATTTACGACATGAAGATTGGCGCATAGACGTTTGCTAGTCGCCTCCTTCCGGATCTGGACATACGCGTATTGCAGTAGGATTACGTCGACACTGTGCATGCTTAGAGCGCTGTGCTAAAACGTGCCAACCAATCAGAACACATTCCCACAAATTCATACGTAAGAGGAATGGCATTGACGACAAAGGGGCGGGGTTATACTCACAAGTGGGCGTTCCTTCTTAATCACTTTGCAATAGAGGCGTTCCCTCTCTCTGTGCACTCATGCTGACACATCCAGAGACAGAAGACTTAAGCTAGCCCCTGGCGGTCAGATGATTGAGAGGGGGAATCGCCATAAGGGAAATACGACCCAGCGCCAACAGAAACATGGATACATAGAAAGTGACGGCAGATAAGAGCCACACGGCCCATCCAGTCTGCCTATTTGTTTATATAAAACTATACTGACCCTAGACGCTATTTACCCTCAATTTAGTTTGAGATTTAGGATATTCTTATATTTATCCCAAGCATGTTTACACTGTACTACTGTGTTACCCTCTACCCCCTCAGATGGGAGAATATTCCACTTATCTATCACCCTTTCACTGACCTCATTATCCACACATTCCCTCTGAATCTTCCACCCTCCAGATTATATTTATGCCCTTGTGTTCTATTACATCTCTTCCTTTAAAAAATGCCCCCCCCACCCCGCTATACCTGGTTACACCCCTTGATATATGTGAAAGCTGCTATTATCTCCCCTCTCCCTTCTCTGCTCCAAACTATACATGTTACTTCCTCTAGTCTCTCTTTTACCCCTTTCAGACCAAGCTATCGACCCGGGAATAACCCAGGTCAGGTCTTGGTGTGAAAGGGCCTGATCCAGCGCTACGAAAATTCGCACGGCGGGCGAATGCGTCCGTTCGACCGTGCGAATAAACATGCACGCCCCTAACACTCCCATAGTAAAGTAGCTGCTTACGGCGCCTATACCCTACACTGGGTACGACCATTGGCCGTACGAAATTTCGCACAAAATACGCTGAGCGTACGGGTTTAGCACGCCCATACTGTACAATTTAAATGGCTATCCCCGCCTCCCTGTAGTAAAACGAGCGCCCAGGCGACCATCGTACTGCACGCCCATCGAGCGAAAAATTCGCTCACAATATGACCGCTATTCGCTCATGACGTTCAGGCGACCGGAAGCTGTCATACTGGGCATACGCGGTGCGAATTTTTTCACGAATTTTCGCATACGATGAGCGTACGCTCGCTTGCGGTCGTAGCTCTGGATCAGGCCCATAGTGTCAAGACCCTGGTCAACACCTGGGTTATTCCCGTGTCAGCCTAACCCGTTCTGCGTTGTGAACGGGGGAACCCGGGTTATTCAACCCGGGTTCCATAAAAAGTATGTAAAATGGGGAGCATTCTGCCTCGGCAGACACAGCTCCAGTGTGAAAGGCTACAACCCGGGTTATTCCTGGGTTGTAGCTGCAGCTAAAAGCCGTGTTGATTGGCCCAGGTTTAACCTGGGTTTTCTGTCTGAAAGGGGTATTTGTGTGACACAGGCCATGCTCCATTTCAGTTGCTGTTCTCTGCTCCAAGCTATACATGTTACTTCCTCTAATCTCTCTGTATGGTGTGTGACACAGGCCATGCACCATTTTAGTTGCTCTTCTTTGCACAGTCTCTAATCTATTTATGTCCCTCTGGAGATGTGGCTCCAGAACTGGCCCCAGTATTCCAGGTGAGGCCGCACTCATGACCTATAAAGTGACATCACTACTTCTCTCTCTCTCTCTGCTAATTCCTCTCCCCAGGGGTGGAAGGTGACCAACTCAGGCCCTATAGCAAGGAGGTGAGGCCCGAGTCTGGATGTGTGGCACCTGCTCTATTCGCTGCTCAGTAAACCATCTTCCTGTCCCAATCACAAATCAGCTGTCTGTTGCTAGACAACAGACCAAGCCAGTTCTCCCTCGCGCTCCCGGCACTCAATATGACCATCCACAAGACTACCAGTAATATCCCCAATTTTCAACCCCACATTGCAGGGGTGCCACGGATGGGTGGAAATAGGCGGAGCCAGGTGGGACTGTGGGTGGAGCTGAGTGAGGACTGATAGAAGCTGTCAGAGGCTGACATCTTAAAACAGCGCTTGGCGCTCCATGTATGAGTGATAAGTGTACAAAGTATGGATCTGGCCTCTCGTCTTTACGCAGCACAAAATAATAATTATTCAACCCAATCAAACCCGGTCTACAGCAGGACGACATCCAACTGTCTGCACCGCTGCAAAGATAAACACAAAAATATACAAAATGGAATTAGGCTAATTGAAAATCTGTTTTCGCTCTCACACAGTAAACATCTTGACCTTGTTTTATCTGCTTTGTTTATTATCGAGATATTCAAGACTATTTATTTACTTTTCAGCAACTGCTGCGCACGATTCCCGGCACGGCGGCCGCCATCAGCCTCTCGGAGATGAAAAGTGTTTTTTTCTCCCTGTGAGTTGCTGTGATGGCAGGTTTATGGCCGGTGGGCACGGTGTAGCAGCGTTGGCTGTTGATCTCATGCTCTACGTTTGGTACGGTGTCTTGTAGTGGTGGCGGATTTACGATGTTTTGCTAATGAGAATTTGTGCCAACCAAGAAGCCGTTGAACATCTTGACTGCAAGGCGAAGGATTTCCAAGTCCTGCTGTCTGTGCTGTAGTGAGATGCATACTCGGTGATTATGTGACGCTGAATACTTGCAATACTTATCTGACGGAAGCTTTAAACAGCTTTAAATTCTAAAGGAAACCATTTCTTTAAGAATATCCAGTGGTTGCGCAGTTTCATCTGCAAACATAACAAAGCTTTTATCATGGCTGCCAAGGGCCAGATTTACTAAGCTGCAGGTTTGGAAAAGAGGAGATGTTGCCCATAGCAACCAATCAGATTCTAGCTAACATTCTCTAGCATGTAATAGGAAAGTGAGAGCTAGAAGCTGATCGGTTGCTATAGGCAACATCTCCAATTTTCCAAACCCGCAGCTTAGTAAATCTGGCCCCAAGTAAATATAAGGGAGATTGTGATAGCGCCATGAAACTTCTGCACCAAAGGGGTGTGTCCTGTACTGCCAATGGGGTGTGTCCTGTGAATAGCTCCACCCATGGGTGTGTCTAACACTGACAGGAAAACAAATTCTCAATAATAATGGCGGCATCAGTATTTATGGATTGTTACATTGTCAGTGAATAAATCCTTTCAGTATTATTGTGGAGACTGTGAATAGGATCCGCTGACTTCTTCATCTTTACACAAAAGTGTTTAAATACTTCTCATATTTGAAAAATGCCCCTCCTGTGCCTGGTTACACCATAGGGTGTCCAGGTGGTCTTAAGAAGGAAGGGGGTCAGTTACCATAACAACCACAGCATTTGGTCTGGATGATCTGATCAATGCAAATGCACAAAGGTATTTTTCTACCCATCATTTAAATGCCCCAGGCATCAAAGCACATGGAAAGACACAGAGTCTGAGAAATGTTCCACGTTGGTGAAATGCGTTATGCATCAATATAAGCAGAAGATTACAATTTCTGCTCCTATCTAAATATTTATTGTAGAACATATTTGAAGTAAGGCCACTTACGTATCATTTGCACAATAATATTTTATCAATTTTTTAGGTAAATTTGATGTACTGTAAGTAAGCTGGCTATAATATGCATTTAAATCTACGCGTTTTACATATTTAATTAGCTTTAATCTTATGAGCTTATAAAAAGCATTACTAACCAGAAAGTAATTTCAGTACATTTACAAAAAAATTTAAAATAAAGGTAGGGTCAATTTTAAAAGTTTTTCTTATACTCCTGTGACCACATAGTATATTCTCCCCAACACCCATACCCCTGTCATTCCTTAGATCCTGCATGTCACGTTCAAGGATTGTTTGGGATTCACCCCAACACCCATACCCCTGTCATTCCTTAGATCCTGCAAGAGATCTTCAAGGGGGACATGAAGTTAATTTACATCACTACAGATATGCTGACTGCAGCTAAATTCTTTAATTCATCTGTTGTTCTACTGCAGCAAAGTGGTCAGGATTATAATAGCAAGATTCTTGTCGAAATGCGTCATTAAGCCCATTTCCCTTAGTTCACTTGAACAGAGGGAAAGAATCAGCCTTGCCGACTGTTATGTTGACAGTCGAGTATTATGTTAGTATTATTTAGATATTTTACGTAACTATTACATAATAAAATATAACATATATATTATTACATTATTATATTATTACAAGCTGCCTGCATTACATTAAGTTTACAGACGTTAGAAACAAATACTAACATAATACTCAATTGTTCAAATTTTGACTGTGGACATTTCACACCAGACCCAGCACTTTCTATATATCATCAGGAAGAGTTGAATATTTTGTCTTTTCTTGGACATAACAAACCTACTTTTTCCAAGGAGCAGATCTGTGTCGTATCAAAGGGTAACACAAATAAACAACTATAGAAGTTATAAACAGATGGCCGAAAATCAATCCATGAATGGACTGGAATCATGCTGAATGAAGCTCGCTGCTGAGAGGTTACGAATAAGTTCAGTAATAATTGTTAGCATCCTCTGTACAGTAACATTTCTATATCATAAATCTGTCCGCAGGTCACACATAAAAACCTTCAAATACTTCAAGATAAAATAGTCATCATAGAAGCTCCAAAACTCAATTTATGTTTCTCTAGTTCACAAACTTTTATAGTAAATACACTCTGGAGTTGTCTATACCACACGAAAGACATTCACTACAATACTATCTGACAAAGAGCCACAGAGGATCAAATAACTTTTATAAAGGAGAGAAAGAGAGAGAGAAGAGAAGAGAAGAGATGGGAAAGAGAAGAGAGAGAGAAAGAGAGAGAGAGGGATGGAGAGACATAGATGAGACAGAGAGTTAGAGAGAAAGAGAGAGAGAGAGAAAGAGAGAGAAGAGGGAAAGGGAAGGAGAAAACATAGACAGAAAGAGAGGGGGTGTGTGAGAGAAAGAGATGGAAAGGAAGAGGGAGTAGACAGAGGAAAGTCAGAGAGAGAAAAAAAGAGAGAGAGACAGAGGGAGGGAGAGAGAGAGAGAGAGAGAGAGAGAGAGAGGGGGGAGAGAGAAAGAGACAGAGGGAGAGAAAGAGAGAGAAGAGGGAAAGGGAAGGAGAGAACATAGACAGAAAGAAAGAGAGGGGGTGTGTGAGAGAAAGAGATGGAAAGGAAGAGGGGGTAGACAGAGGAAAGTCATAGAGAGAAAAAAAGAGAGAGAGACAGAGGGAGGGAGAGAGAGAGTGAGAAAGAGAGAAAGAGAGGGAGGGAGAGATGCGGAGGAAGGTTGGGGTTGGGGAGAAGGTGTATTATTACTTCTTGCTGCTGGGAGATCTGTAATGTAGATTTTCCGTTTAGTTTAAAAAGAAGTCAGAGTCTATTAGCTCTATTTATACATATTCCTGAAACTTTCATAACACGCTGTGGCTGGACAATGAATTAGGAATTCTTTAGTTTCTTGTACGGTTTTGATAAAACAATAACAGCACTTTATATAAACTAATTTTTTTGATTTAATGGCTTCTGCATGCATTAGGTTATATTAGTATATTTCTGCTAGTCCTTGGTTGAGCTACGCTTGACTTTGATAAATGCTTTTATTCGCCTTGGCAGCTTTCAGCGTCTCTTAGATAATTCTTTGATTATATCACATCATGATCTCAAACCTGACAGAAATTCCTAATTCATTGCCCAACCATTGTACGTATATTTTAAAATCCTACATCAATAAATTTTCCTATCATGTAATACTAGATCAATAAACCTTCATATCCTGTAATACTAAATCAATAAACCTTCCTATCTTGTAATACTAGATCAATAAACCTTCCTATCCTGTAATACTAAATCAATAAACCTATTCTGTAATACTAGACCAATAAATCATCCTATCCTGTAATACTAGATCAATAAACCTTCCTATCCTGTAATACTAGATCAATAAACCTTCCTATTCTGTAATATTAGATCAATAAATCATCCTAATCTATAATACTACATCAATAAACCTTTCTATCCTGTAATTCTAGATCAATAAATGTCTTGTAGTACTAGATCAATAAACCTTCCTATCTTGTAATACTACATCAATAAACCTTCCCATTCTGTAATACTAGCTCAATAAATCATCCTAATCTATAATACTACATCAATAAACCTTCATATCCTGTAATACTACATCAATAAACCTTCCCATTCTGTAATATTAGATCAATAAACCTTAATATTCTGTAATATTAGATTAATAAACCTTCCTATTCTGTAATATTAGATTAATAAACCTTCCTAATCTGTAATACTAAATAAATAAACCTTCCTATTCTATAATACTAGATCAATAAATCATCCTAATCTATAATACTACATCAATAAACCTTCCTATTCTATAATATTAGATTAATAAACCTTCCTAATCTGTAATATTAGATTAATAAATCATCCTATCCTGTAATACTACATCAATAAACCTCTTGTAATATTAGATCAATCAACCTTCATATCCTGTAATACTAGATCAATAAATCTTCCTATAATGTTTGACCTCTTAGTTTATTACTTAATTGGTGACACAGTTTTAAGGATTAGTTTAACACTTTATGTGGGCACATCATTCATGGCGTGGCATGCCAGTAGCACTGGTCACAACACTGCAACACATGGGCATGCTTTGCCTTCTAGTACTATATGCGCCAGCATGCAAAGGGTTAATGGCATGTCGTGCAATGGATTTTATCATTACAAACGTCTATTTTAACATTTTTATAATGTTACTTTTTTTTTTACATTTTTTGAGGGTTTTTATTCTAAGTGAGTGTCGATTTTCACACAATAACTCCCACCCGCCTCTATTTTCTCGCCCAAGTTTTAAACGTTTTTACAAATCGCTGTCTAGTAAAAACAGCGATTTATATGTTCTGCCTTTTCTAATTCGCCGTGGCCATGTTAAAAACGGTGATTTAGAAAAGGCATCGGTTTGGGCAATTTAATGACCATTTGCCGGTAATAAATCCAGCAATTTCAAAATCGCCAGAAAAATCCCCCAAAAACATTGATTTGGACCAAAACGACGTTGGTAAAATCTACCCCTCTACGCTATTGTCCCTGTATTTGTACTTTCCATTAAACGCAGAAAACACTGTAATAAAGTTGACATAAAGACGTTTGTTTAAACTTCTCTACAGGACGAATCTCTGGCAAAGAAATCATCTCGCAGTTCACGTCTAGTAATAGATTTTCCTTTTCTTGCCCTTACACAACAGTCCATGTTGACAATCTGCTCGTAAAAGACAGAAAAGAAGTTAACAAAATGTAGACAGAAGTGTCGCAGGCCATTAGTGCTCACAAATCACACGCGTTCTCTCTGATAGATTACTAAACCACAGATGGACGATGAAATACGAGGTCCTGTCAGTCATCATCCGATCCTCCTGACATGGGATATGAGCGGCTACTTTCTTACCTTTCACATCACCTCTGCTTAACTTAGACGGACGGAAAGTTCACATAGAAAGAAAGCGCTTTTCATTGAGGCAGAATCAGCAGATTTGTCTTGTCAGAGAGAGTTTCAATGTGAAAAACAGATTCTTAAAAACTAGATGTAAGTCTCCAGAATGAGCATTGCAGCGCCGTACCATTTTACCTGGGGTGGATGCGTAAAAAATAAGGTCGTTTCCGGGGCACGGAAGTGGCGTGTGTGCGAGGGCGATGAATTACCATCGCATGTACGGAATTTGGGATCGCATCGTTGTTACTTCATATTTGCCGCGGAGGAGTTACGAGGGCAGTGCGTGCTTAAATCTGGATCCAGCTGAAAGCTCCAATAAGCTTCGAGATAATGTTAGTCACAGGCCCGGATCTAGACTCTGCGTTTTATGACCACTTGCTTTGTGTCACATTTGTAGTGCAATTTGCGCAATCCGGGCATACCACGTATTTTTTATGAAGGGGTCGGTCATCAGAGTGTTTTGAGACGTCCATTTTATGTGGGGACGAATCTGAAGTTTTAAGGTTGGGTCAATGCAGAGCATCTCCTTAGAATTTAATGTTAGGACTTTGGGTCAGACGGACTCGTTCTCCGTAAAAGAAATAATATTTGCGAAATACAGACAGCTTTTTTGGCTGTCTGTTTTTAAAAAATATCACTAATTCAAAATTTTTATTAATGACCGAGTAAGTAGTCCGAAATTATTTTTCAGCAAAACTTACCTATTACCGGTAATTATTTCTGAAAACCGGTGCCTGCCGTACACCCGACACCACACTGGTTATTGGGGACTCTTAGGCTTAGGCTGTGGGGAAGGGAGTCTTAGGGTTAGGCTGCAGGGAGGGGAGTCTTAGGGTCAGGCTGTG
>WWET01005424.1:39938-50884 GCA_011038615.1 Limnodynastes dumerilii | reverse complement strand
AGGAGGCGTGTCTTGTGCTCAGCCAGAGGAGGCATGTCTTGTGCTCAGCCAGAGGAGGCGTGTCTTGTGCTCAGCCAGAGGAGGCATGTTTCGTGCTTAGCAAGAGGGGGCGTGTCTTGTGCTCAGCCCGAGGGGGCGGTTCTTGTGCTTAACTTTAGAAGTCATGCCTTGTGTTTAACCAGAGGAGGGGTGTCTTGTACCAGCCAGAGGACGTGTGTCTTGTACCAGCCAGAGGAGGGGTGTCTTGTACCAGCCAGAGGACGTGTGTCTTGTACCAGCCAGAGGAGGGGTGTCTTGTACCAGCCAGAGGAGGGGTGTCTTGTATCAGCCAGAGGAGGTGTGTCTTGTATAAGTTAGAGGAGGCGTGTCTTGAACCAGCCAGAGGAGGTGTGTTTTGTATCAGCCAGAGGAGGCGTGTCTTGTATTAGAGAAGGCGTGTCTTGTATAAGGTAGGGGAGACTGTTCTTTTAGTGGGATCTTAGAGGCACCTGGCCTTTGGTCCTCTAGCAGTCATACCTCCTGCATTATAGTTACATCACTAATATGAGGATATAAATGATTTAATATGATGAGCAGTGAGATAAGGTGGCAGGAGCTACCCCAACATTGATGCAATATAATTGCCATGTGATCGGTGCTGTCCAATCATGGTGCAACCAATCATAATGCAAATGATCTCCTTTGATGGTAAATATTTATTGTGGGTTATAATCAGTTAACAAACAGTTAATAAAACTCCTGTAACTATTTATAAATCCAACTTTAACCATTGCCCCACATCGCTCTCCCCGTCCTGGGATGTAGTATCAGCTGCTGTATGGAGTCTTTATTGTATGTGACATTAGCTGCTGATGAGCGATTGCAGCAGTATTAGAGAAGCCACACAATAAGAGCTCCACGAATCTCCATGTGATTTGCTTTTTCCATTGCTTTCCAATGTTATTGTTGCAATAATGAATAAAATCAGCTTCTCCCCCCGCATTCGGCATACGTTATGGCCTGATTCCAGCCTCGTCTATCTGAGGGTCCTCGGACACCTGCGCAGTCAGAGCGGGGACAGCTCTGGTCACTGCGGGTCTGGTGCATGAAGCTGAGGCGCTCGGGTGAGATTTGCAATTCAGAACAGGAGCCTTTGCCCGTCTCCAGGATGTGTGATATCCACTTCAAAGGATCCCAGGCTTCCGTGTTGCTTTTGGCACCTGGCGGCCGGTGCCCGCAGCGATCTGAGCCGCCGGCGGAGGGGACGGGTGTAAAATTACATCTCTTATTTTTGTTTAAGGTCTGAAATGGAAAACCCTCAACCCAGAGATTGTAAATACCCATCAGACTGCCTGCTTAAGGGAGAGAGGTTATTTATAGCGAGACGATCATTTGCAGAATTCAGGGCTGTATTTCACTAAGGCTTGGAATTATTCCCCAATCTCACTAAGCATGGTCGGCAGGGCTGTCACAAGAAATTGTGGGGCCCGGGGCGCAGACCCCGGCACTCCCCTCCTTTGTGTCATGATGTCACATAAAGGTGGAGTGCTACAAACCCACAGGAACAATTCACAGCGGTCCAATCCACAGGGCAGACTTGTTGATAAGAAGTCCCCACTAGGCATCGAGCCGCTGATGTGCAGCCTGTTACAGCTCTCCAGCAGTAGGTATAGGTGGCAGGAGACTGGTGACAGTGACTCATCTCTCTCCTGCTGCTGGAGAGCTGAGGTGGGTATCGACGCTGGGCCAAACCTCTCTCTCTGGACCCAGGACTCCAGCCTCGGCAGTCCCTTCCCCCCCTTCCCAATGCCGGTCATTATGGTCAGAAGACAGGCCCGACCAGTTGAGTCTTAGGGATAGGCTGCGGGGAGGAGAGGGTTAGGGTTAGGCTGCGGTTAGGAGAGGGTTAGGGATAGGCTGCGGGGAGGAGAGGGTTAGGGTTAGGCTGCGGGGAGGAGAGGGTCAGGCTGCGGAGAGGAGAGAGTTAGGGTTAGGCTAATCCACTATAGTATTTCATTATTACTACGCATGCGCAGTAGTAAAAATCGCTAAACACCGGGCGTATATGTTATAGGTCCGGTAGTCTGAATACGGGCCATGATCTATAGGATCGCACACATGTATATGCATTCCATACGAATGGACGTACTTGCATGCGATCGTTAATAATTCAGGATCTGATCCATAGTGATTCACACTCATAACTCCGACACGTTACATGCCATGGACCACTTCCAGGGAAGGACTGGTGATCATTTGCTGAGGTCTGAATGATCTTCTTTGTAGACGTCTTTTGCTGATCCGGCAGAGAACAGGTCTGGAATCTGTGCGGCATAAGAGTGGGTTTTGTATCTAGATACAAAGCCTTTGGCGGGGGATAATGCTCAGCTAGTGTGTCTCAATAGCTGTGGTTACACAATAACATTGTTTAGAAGGGGCAAGAATGTTAAACATCCATACATTAAGGAAAACACGCTCACTAGGCCCAAGTCTCTGAAGGACGCTTTGTGTTTGTATAAATGAAGTGAATATAAATGGTAATAATTATACTGTATACATTTGAAAAGTTAAATCTTCCCAAACCCTTCAAACAGAAAAACACATTTTGCAACTTTGATATTTTCTCTTCCTTAAGATCTGAGATTGGGAAATCTCAATGGGAGGGGGGGGGGGGGGCAAATTTACCAAACCCCCCCCCTCATTGCATTGAATTGAGTTATCATTCCATTGATTGATGACGCGTTTCGCATTGAGAAGCATCAACAGTGCCACCAAGCTCCATCCTGAAATAAATACAGGAGAGTAGTCTGCTCTTTGGGGGTCTTTGAGAGGTGCCTGAAATTTGGGAGTATTGATGACATACAGGGAGGATTGGAAAGTGTAAAAACACTGATATTATGTCCAAGGGAGCTTAAAAGGCCCTGAAAAAAAAAATCTGCAAGAGGCCACGAGTGGGTGGTATCAACTATTGGTAGGGTCTGAAAATGTGTAAACTGGATTAGTACAGACTAAAGAACCTACTGACAAGTATTTCTCATTTCAATAAAGAGATTTATAGTACCCTCTATGCAATGAAGGCAGTCACTGCCACCCCAGTGATCACCACCCAAAACATACAGCATCCTAGTGACCAACACCCAATACATACAGAATCCTAGTGACTATCTCCCAATACATACAGCATCCTAGTGACCAAACCAATACATACAGCATCCTAGTGACCACTGCGTAATGCATACAACATCCTAATGATCTCCATTTTATACAGACATCATGTTAGCAACCACCACCCATGACAGTCAACATCCTAGGTTTCTTCAAATAAGAAAGAGCTGCTGAGTGGCCCCCAGAGGCAACCGGCCTACCGGGAAAATTCCTTATAAGTCCTATGGGCAATCCGCCCCTGATTATGTCATACCAGCTTGACAAACAGTTGACATGATACCCCAGGTAGACATCAACACATTCACCCATCCATTTTCTATCATCCATTCCAACATATCCTTCCAATCCTCCTCAGCCACAAAGTCATACATTAGAGATCAAACACATCAATCGATCATTCTTCCACTACCAAGTCTTGCATTAGAGGTCCAACACTCCACACCCATCTCTTACCTACAATCAACTCCAATCCTGGCTAACCTGTTTCCATCCAGATGTTGTGAAACTACATGTCCCAGAATGCTTTACCAGCAAGAAAGTTTACAGTATGATGGGCCCTTTCATGTCACCAAGGGAGCCACAGGTTGGCCAGGTCTGACCAACTCTGATATTAGAGGTCCAACTTATCTATCGATCCAGTCTAAAAAAAATTATAAAGGATATCAACACAGCGCTCAAAATCTGCTGCTATTCCTCCAAACCTGAAAAACATACATACAGCTTTCAACAAATACGGCAATATATAAAATAATACCAAAAAGTCAGCCAGCTGACCTGACATATTTCATAAAAGTCCAACTTATTTCACATTTCTTAAGCAGCCCCTTTGTAGTTTTTTTAATGGTCTCTTACAGTAGAATTTTTACATCCAATCCAAATCCATCATTCCTTCTCAGGAAAGTTTCTCTAAGGGTCTCTTTCGCTAAGTGAGCACAAGGTAAGCTCCACTGACGCGTTTTAAGACCTGGGTCTCTTTCTCCATGATCCATCGATCAGTCATTCATCAATCCCTTATCTACTATCAACTCTGATTTCAGAGGCTCTATGCACCCATCTATCTATCTAACAGTTCTTACATTAGAGGAGAAACACACACCATCTATCCCTCTCCTAAGACCAGCTCTCACTATATAATGGCATCATTAGGAGCAGAGATATTCAAGTTGAGAAAAGGGTCAAAGCTTAGAAAGGGACTCATTTCGACATATAAATACATCATAAATCCAAGAATTCAGTACTTCTGCTTTTTACCAGTAGAAGAATTTAGATGTTTGGAATCTAACATAGATGCTTAGAGGTCCAGTTAATGCAGTGTGCTTTAAGCTGACACAATAAGTAGATGTCTGACAGTAGGGACACTTGGGGAACCGTGCAATACTGGAAACATTTGGAGACGTTTCAGTAACTCTGAAGTGGAAATTAGTAGATAAAATTAGTGTTTTAAGGATTTGGCAGAAGTGTTGGAAAAAAATCAAACCGAATTTTGGAGTTTCTTCAAAGCTACTGAGTATTATTAATGCCAACACCAGGACTTAGTAAAAATGAAAAACTAGGAAGTGTCTGCAAGAAATGAGTGCAGGGAACATGAAAGCGAGTTCTCAGTTGTCTTTCACTCATTAGAGGGTGTTTAGAAAGGGAACTATACAATGTAACCATATAGGGATTGAAATGCATCCAATTAACTCTTTGTATAGAAATATCTCTAGAACTACACTTTTACAGCCTAGCAAATTGTAAACACGTAAACACATACATGGATCACCACTGATGCTGTGTGCGCCTACGTGCTGCCGATCACCACTGATTCTGCCGATCGACACTAAACTTTGTGCATCTGTGACTTGTCGATGACTGCTGGATCTGCGCTATTAGTGGGTTCGGTTAGTAATTAGGGAAAGGGTTAGGGTTATTGTAATGCCAAGCAAAATAAGTGTCAGCATTATAATATTCTACATTAGGTGACGTGTTAATGTCAGGGTTGCCTACTCTTCCGGAATATCCGGGAGACTCATGTAACTTTGGCAGTTTCCCAGTAAGCCCAGAGAGCAGGCAATTCTCCCACAAATCCCGCCCCCTGCCGCTCATCACAGCAATCCCCAGTGTTACTAGGCGGGACTGGGTGGGATTTGATGACATGATTGTCATCATTAAGCCCCGCCCACCACATGACCACTATGATTTGCAGTAGCAATAGTCAGGGGTGGGGCTTAATGATGCAATTTGCATAAATTTCCTTATTTAAGCTCCACCCCCATATCGGCCTCTTTTTCTTCCCCTAGAGAGAAGGAATGGAAATTCAGCAACCTTTGTTGTCCTTGTCAAAGTTAATCAATTATTGCTGGCAAGTTATCTGTCAACTTTACAACCTTCGGTGATCTATATCACCCCCCCAAAGCAATGCACTCTGCCTACTTACCAATACACAAGGACATAAATATAACTCATACTCCAAAAGGCCACCCACATTGACCAAGGCCACAACCATAACCAGCCCCACATCTGACACCTAGAAAATGAAGCCACTGCTGTTAGTGGAAATGATTGCTGCTTGTGTCCCGGTAATATGCCTCCCACAGGGGGACAGAGGCTCTTTCTTAGCACCCGTGTAATGTTTTATTTCAACAAATTACTGAATGAATAGAAAGATGTCAATTCTGTATATTTCTCTCCTCGTGCATATAAACAAATCCCAGTCTCCCCAATACAGCGCAATATTTACACAGAGCATTCCATTAGCACCAATCTGGTTATTATTACAACCAGAGTCTAAACATGTAATCCCTAAACTGCGCAATGTAGTCAATTCTGACACATAAACACGTTCTAGGAGTTTCTGGGTTATACACGGAATGAATTATTCCCATCTTGAAGCTCGGGATCTTACTATACTTCCAACATTCTGTGTGTTTCTGTGCTGAAGGAACAGGCGTGAACTTGTTAAATACATAACACAAGTGAGACAGAAAAAGGACCACAAAAAATGCCATTGGTCAGAGCATTCCATTAGCACCAATCTGGTTATTATTACAACCAGAGTCTAAACATGTAATCCCTAAACTGCGCAATGTAGTCAATTCTGACACATAAACACGTTCTAGGACTTTCTGGGTTATACACGGAATGAATTATTCCCATCTTGAAGCTCGGGATCTCACAATACTTCCAACATTCTGTGTGTTTCTGTGCTGAAGGAACAGGCGCGAACTTGTTAAATACATAACACAAGTGAGACAGAACAAGGACCACAAAAAATGCCATTGGTCAATGATTTCTTTATTACCGGGGCGTGGCTGGAGCAGGGAGAGACCACTGACAGACCTGACTGACGCGTTTCATCAGTTTCCTAATTTCTCTTAGTTGAGTCTTCTGGCCGATGTGACTTCTCCTTCTAAATGCTTTTTGGCCAATCCCTTGCTCCAGCCCCCCCCCCAAATGCTTTCATATGTTCTGGAATATTTTTGCTCCCTTTTTTCCTGGCTGCTGCCAACAACACCTTGCTAAACATCTTTCCAATACCAGGCATTTGACCAGGCAGCCTAAGATGGCTTCTGTTCTCCATTTTTAATGTGCTTTTATGAAAACGTCTTATTAAGACTGTGCAGAACCAGACGATCAAGGCCAAGACATGCCAATAAGACAGATTGGTGGGAGCAGAGGGTATGTGATAGTAACATTATGCAAAGCTAGCTTATACTGCGCATATGTAGAACGCAGAAATGACTTAGAGTATATTGTCAATTAACTTGCTTAACACATGATTATAACCTAATAAAGTAGGAGTTCCGGCTCAGTTGTTGTCTGGGTATAAAGGACTTGGCACAAGATCTGCTCGCTGGCTTCGTAAAGGGACTGAATTGACTGAGTGCAGAAGAGCCTGCTGACCTACAGGACTGACCTGACTGAGTGCAGAAGAGCTCGCTGACCTACAGGACTGACCTGACTGAGTGCAGAAGAGCCCACTGACCTACAGGACTGACCTGACCGAGTGCAGAAGAGCCTGCTGACCTACAGGACTGTCCTGACTCACTGCAGAAGAGCCCACTGACCTATGGGACTGACCTGACTGAGTGCAGAAGAGCCTGCTGACCTACAGGACTGTCCTGACTCAGTGCAGAAGAGCCCACTGACCTACAGGTCTGACGTGACTGAGTTCAGAAGAGCCTCCTGCTGACCTATGGGACTGACCTGACTGAGTGCAGAAGAGCCTGCTGACCTACAGGACTGACCTGACTGAGTGCAGAAGAGCCCACTGACCTATGGGACTGACCTGACTGAGTGCACAAGTACCCGCTGACCTATGGGACTGAACTGACTGAGTGCAAAGTGCCCGCTGACCTACGGGACTGACCTGACTGAGCTCAGAAGTGCCCACTGACCTACAGGACTGACCTGACTGAGTGCAGAAGTGCCTGCTGATCTTTTACAACAATGGAGATCTGTTGATCATTATCAAGCAATAACTACCAGCCGATCTAAATAATATTCATGTTCTTTGCTTAATTCTTTATTAAATACTATAGTGGATTAAGAATTGTCTCCTTTAACTCTGGGTATTTACCGGACCTTGATTTGCACCAGGAACAGGGAATTACACACATTCACATATTGCATCTTATAGTCCTCTCTCACCAGAGACTCTAATGAATTGCAATATGTTGCAATATGTTGTGTTACGGAATCAGATCCCTACTGTGACTCCTCCAAACCTCCTGTAATAAAACCATAAATAAAATTACACGTGAGGCCACTTATTGGCCTCACGTGTAGTGATTGGGTGGAGATCCCCTTACTCCATGGAACTCTCAATATTCAACTCCAAACTGTGTGACATAACATGTAAACCCAAAACATCCATCCTTTCACCCCCCCTGTTGGACCCATTGCTTAGAATCCAGGGGCCTCACCCTCTATAAACATCTGCTGCAGGGAACTCAAATTCTGCCACAATTAAAGAAATAAAAATAAAAACTCTGAACATTCCTGAAATGCTTTATTGGAACAGTCACCGGGAATTCTGCTAATAAACATCAAAAGTTAAAAAAAGAGCTTATTATTTACCAAACTGCGAATTATTAATCACTGACGATGGCTCCAAGTAATTTACTAAATGAAAAGAGATGTTGGTACTAATTATCAGGTCGATGGGATTTTCAGAGGAATATCATTAAACTCTTCTGTTTATAGAGAGGGAGTGCTCATTACATTTCATTTTGTTACAGTGTGTAAAATAAAATAGAGATGTAAAAGAAAATGGTACAAACCTATCTGAAAAGTGTTCAGTTAGCATCCTAGTGACCATAACCCAATACATACAGCATCCTATTGACCACCACCCAATACATACAGCATCCTAGTTACCACCACCCAATACATACAGCATCCTAGAGACCATCACCCAATACATACAGCATCCTAGTGACCATCATCCAATACATACAACATCCTAGTAACCATCATTCAATACATACAACATCCTAGTAACCATCATCCAATGCATACAACATCCTAGTAACCATCATCCAATACATACAGCATCCTAGTTACCACCAGCCAATACATACAGCACCCTTGTGACCATCACCCAATACATTCAGCATCCTAGTTACCACCAGCCAATACATACAGCATCCTAGTTACCACCAGCCAATACATACAGCATCCTAGTGACCATCACCCAATACATACAGCATCCTAGTTACCACCAGCCAATACATACAGCATCCTAGGGACCATCCCCCAATACATACAGCATCCTAGTTACAACCAGCCAATACATACAGCATCCTAGGGACCATCACCCAATACATACAGCATCCTAGTTACCACCAGCCAATACATACAGCATCCTAGTGACCATTGCTCAATACATATAACATCCTGGTGACTGCCACCCAATAAATACAGCATCCTGGCTATGACCACCCAATACATACAGTAGCATAGTGATCATCACCCGAAACAGAATGCATCCTAGTGACCACCACCCAATACATACAGCATCCTATTTACCACCACCAAATATACACGCAGCAGTGGGGTGCCAGTAAGTTCGTTTTTAAGGTTAAACTGGTTATTAATTCAAGGTTTAGGGCGCCTGACGCTATAATTTCTAGTTACGACTCTGACCACCACCCAATACATACAGCGTCCTATTTACCACCACCCAATAGATACAGCATCCTATTTACCACCACCCAATACATACAGCATCCTATTGACCACCAGCCAATACATACAGCATCCTATTTACCACCACCCAATACATACAGCATCCTATTTACCACCAGCCAATAGATACAGCATCCTATTTACCACCACCCAATACATACAGCATCCTATTTAACACCACCCAATAGATCTCTGTTCTATACAGACATCATTGTAGCAACCACCACACAACAGCCAACATCCTAGTCTTCTTTAAATAACATAAGAGCTGCCGAGTGTCCTCCAGAGAAAATTCCCTGTAAGTCCTCTGGCCAATCCGCTCCCCACCTCCACAACAACCTATTCCATGCGCAGTAACTGTCATCGGCATCCGACGGACGTATCCGGCCCATTGATTTTAAAATCACCGTATTTGACAAACACATCTGTAGCACATCTGGCCATCTCCAGGCAACAACATCATAGGCATAGCTGATACCTAGCAGAGCATGCTGGGACTCGTAGTTTCTCAACACCTGGAGCGTGGCAGATTGCCTCTATGATTTATTTCCTTCCTGATATTTATGGACATATCATTTGTAATGTGGGTGCGTCTGTAAATGTGACACAACATCTGTGGGGATTGTGTAAGAGTCTAAGAGAAAGTTAATTTGACTCATGTGGAACTTTCAGCTCTGTTAAGTAACATTGTGGCCCCGAAGAGTGTTTCCCCCGGGACCCGGTGAATAGCGGCTTCGGAATTTCTACTCGTAACCGTGGATAAAACTGTGTCAGATGGAGAGACCAGGGCTGCGGCTCTTACTGTAATACACCCGGCCTCCAGCAATTCCTGAAGACATTCTTAGAAAATGGTTGGGGATCTATTCTTCCTGTGCCTCACACGAGAATGATCCAGATCTGAGCTGAGGAATGATCTCCATGGGCTGAGTAACAATTAGTAGTGGGAATTAGGATGACAGGAATGCTATGAATTTCCCAAAAGAAATCTAAATTTGTGAGCGAAGCTTTGAAGATTGTGTTCCCAAAGCCCTTACGTCAGAAGCCCTGGGATTGTGTCCTTGTTGTGAGGTTTGAAAGGGCTGCTCCTTTGTGTTTTTATTACTGAAATACTTTATGTTTTTTCCAAAACATTTAATTCCATAAAAATAACAGAATCCTCCCAGAGATAGAGGTCTGAGCTTGGCAGCCTGTGCACGGAGTTATCTATCAAATGCTAGAGAGTTGCTAAGACTCCAACCATTCCGTATACAACGTTTTCCAGCATAAGTGTGCAGTTCTGTTGAAAGGTATTACTTACTCTGCCATCCCCAATTACAGGGGGTATAAGGGGATGGCAGAGGCTGACAGCTTAAAACAGCGCTCGACGCTCCATGTATGAGTGTATGTATAGCTCCATGTATGAGTGTATGTATAGCTCAATGTATGAGTGTATGTATAGCTCCAAGTATGAGTGTATGTATGTATAGCTCCGTGTATGAGTGTTTGTATAGCTCCATGTGTGAGTGTATGTATAGCTCCATGTATGAGTGTATGTATAGCTCCATGTATGAGTGTATGTAGGTATAGCTCCATGTATTAGTGTATGTATAGCTGCATGTATGAGTGTATGTATGTATAGCTCCATGTATGAGTGT
>WWET01005424.1:18713-29706 GCA_011038615.1 Limnodynastes dumerilii | reverse complement strand
ACATACACTCATACATGGAGCTATACATACATACACTCATACATGGAGCTATACATACACTCATACATGGAGCTGTACATACACTCATACATGGAGCTATACATACACTCATACATGGAGCTATACATACACTCACTCATACATGGAGCTATACATACACTCATACATGGAGCTGTACATACACTCATACATGGAGCTATACATACACTCATACATGGAGCTATACATACACTCATACATGGAGCTATACATACACTCATACATGGAGATATACATACATACATACACTCATACATGGAGCTATACATACATACATGGAGCTATACATATTCTCATACTTGGTGCGCTGTATTAGCCTATCAGTCTTTACAGCTTCATTACTATGTCTCTTTTTAACCCTCTCCTCCAGGCCCCATAGCAGTTGCACCCCTTGAATACTCTGTATTTATGACCCGCTCGTTCACCAGCAATGTCAGGATCCAGGGGCGGAATAAAAGAAAAGCGCAAGAGCCTCAGCAAACAGTCACCAATCCCTCTCTGCAGGTTCTTACGGCTGTCAGCAACTGGCGGGTTAGAATGCGCTTAGCATTCAATCTAGAGTCCAGAATTGCGCACTATGGTCCATTTACGCTTATAGAATGCTTAAATACTTAGTGTGTGCGTTCTCAGCATACATGAACATGCGGTTACACGGTACATGCAAGAGGAGTATTCTACTCACGCAGGTATGGAATATAGGATTGTAAGTTTGATTCTGCGGCGAAGACTTAGCAACACTGGGCCTGATCCAGAACTACGCGTCAAAGCGTATTTACGCGTGGCAGACACGTAAAATCGCTGTTTAGAACGCACTACGCATGCGCACCATAGAAAATACGCACATTCACGTAGCGTAATTGTGAACGTATGGGCCATTCACGTATGTGTCACATAAATACTTACGTGTGGGCGTGCCAAATTTACGTTACTCGACGTCTAAAACGTGCCAAATTTACGTTACTCGAAAATACGTCTAAAATACGTGAAGTAGGCGGGGGGTGGTATTTAAAGTGTACAGTATGGGCGTGCTTAGCTGCGTAAATTTGTTCAGCCCATACGTACGCGTGCGTATGACAGCGGTTACGTTGGAAAAAGTTAAGGTAGGGTTTGGGAAGGCGTATCTTGACAAAATACGTCCATGCAAGGGGTGTGCCGAGGGGAGTGTAGCGAACTTACGTGCACGAAAATACGCTCCGCGAATAAACGTACGGCACACGTAGTTCTGGATCCGGCCCCCTGTTCATACTCAATTCTGGAGCCAGTCCTGCGTTTATTTATAACTTTCCAGCTGCTCTTCCTACCACAATCCCCCTCCTTCCCCCTTGCAGGCAGGGGGCAGCACTGAGCTCATTCCATTCCATGTACAAAAATATGAATAAATAAATGTAGTTCATCAATTCATGTTAGACTGTATTTAGTGTGGAAAATAGTGTTTGTGATGAATTTAGGCCATGCAAGACTGTAGGGATCAAGGTGGGAGGTAATTAATACAACTGTAACGTCCTGAGGGTAAAAACGTAAAAAATTCAGTCCTGCAGCTCAGTCAACACTTGTAGAAATATACAAAATGACACCATTTGGGTAATAAAAGTTTGGCCAAACATTCAGCCTTTGTAGAGGGGCGCAAACGTTTACATTGACCTCTGACCCTTGGCTTCCGTTTAACTTGCAAAAAGTTTCTGGTGCTCAGGAGTTAAGGAATAAAAGTCAAATGTTGTGTAGATGTGACACGAAATAAAATAATATATAGAACTCTCTTATTTCAGTATTCAGGGAAAGGCCATGGAGAAATCAATCATGATTAATACGACAGCCATGTGTTACGTTACAAGTAATGAGGTGACGGGTTTCATCTGACACACCAATGGGACATATTGGAAATAAACTGGGATTTGGTGCAGGTCTCTGGGAAATAATCCATTTTTTTCCAAGGCTTGTATAAAATGACATTAATTTCTTGGTTATGGACGAGAAGAAATAGTGTTTTGGTGAAATTGACCATCTATATAGTGATATAAATATTTTCATCTTCTATTATGCCAAAGAAACCCATGTTGTACTCAGTAATAAAATGTAAAATGTAAAGAGAACTGAACACATTTGCTAATAGGCAAAGACCAGTGACCATGGACGGACCTTTATGGTATTGTACTTTACACCTATAACATCACCAGACTCCAAGCTCACTACTAACACAGAAGAGAGGAGTCATGGAGGAAAGAAAGGTTCTACTCAACGTTCTCCAAGAATGGAAGGAACACCAGCTTCTACAAGGGAGGGAGCCGAGAGGGTCAGGGAAGACCAGAAAGGAGGTTCTAAGCCAACCACTATTGCTGGTGATATCATGATGATACCAGATTTCTGCCGACTCTTTTTCCAGTGCATTGATGGACAGTTGAGAATTCAGAACTAAGATTCTGGCAGGACGGGTGAGTTAGGTGCGGATCTGTGAATACGGTTCTATGGTTCGGATCCAGATCTACGAGCGCCTTAAGGCCGCCCGAGGTCTGTACGACCGCCATCGTAGCGGGGAGTGCACGCCCACTTACGTGTCCAGATTCCTACCCTAACGTTTACAGTCAGCTCTGCGGCCGTATAGGGTTTCCTCCGCCCAGTCCCCTAATTTGCATGCCTATCTCCGCCTTCACAGCGGAGATATGGCATGCGTAAAGGTGGGAAAACCCCCTTTTTGTAACAGTCGGCAGACGTAACTATAGTTACGGCGGTGTATGAAGGTTGTGCGCATACGCACAACCTTCAAAACAGAGGAATTATGGCACAGCTGGCTGTGGATACGGCGTCCGTAACTGCAACATAGTTGTGGTTGAGGGGGCGTTCCTCTCCGTAACTATGCTGCAGTTAGGGAAGGTAGGCGGAGGGAGGCAGGGAGATGAGGCAGGGAGGGCAGGGTTAGGTCGTTACGCTCCGGTGCCCGGCGTATTTACACTCTGTTACGCCGGCTGAAGTTAGGGCTCCGCTTTCACAGCGGAGATATGGCATGCGTAAAGGGGGGAAAACCCCCTTTTTGCAACAGTCGGCAGTCGTAACTATAGTTACGGCGGCGTATGAAGGTTGTGCGCATACGCACAACCTTCAAAACAGAGGAATTATGGCACAGCTGGCCGTAATTCCCTGGGTGGCCGTTCCTCTGGATCAGGCCCTATGGGGATGATCCAGACCTACAGCCGCCGCTGTAGGTACGGCGGGCGTATGCGTCAGATCGGCTGTTTAGCTGATCTGCGCATGCGCCGGGAAGATGTTGTCCGGGATAGTTAGGGATTTTAGTTACTGTAGATACGGCGTCCGTAACTGTAGCATAGTTATGGTGGAGGGGGCGTTCCTCTCCGTAACCACGCTACAGTTAGGGAAGGTAGGCGGGGGAGGCAGGCAAATGAGGCAGGGAGGGCAGGGTTAGGTCGTTACGCTCTGATGCCCGGTGTATTTACACTCTGTTACGCCGGCTGAAGTTAGGGTAGCCTTTAGCTGGCGTAACAGTGTGTAATGACGCCGGGATAGGGGGAGTGTCGGGGGTGCAACGCTCAGCCCTATGTTTCTATGTTACAGTCCTGCAGCTGTTTAGTTTCTTTTATAGTTCTGTTGCTTTATGGACATTCCTAGAATTTAGTGATAAGTAAAATTGTGAAGATATTTTGAGCAAAAAAATTATATTTTGCTGTGGAAACGTGATGAATGAACTCCTTGTCTTACATTGTAGTTGCTCATAATGAAGCAATCCTCGTCCCCGTACAAAAAAAATGATGACTTTCTTTTGAAGATTTGGAGAAAGATGGAATAAAAGTTGAGCTAAAATGCCAAAAATTTTCCACACATTTATAAATATATAGATATTAATGACACGAAGCAAAGATAAATGATAAAGTTTATACCATTGTTACAAAATGTTATCTTGATCCAGTAATAAACTTTATGATCAAAGCAATTGATCGATACAAATTGAAATTGAAATGGGGCGATATGTTTCTTGGGGTGTGGTTTCCGCTGAGAACGGCCCTTATCCGACAGTGCCATTTTATACCAGCCATTTCCGGTGTCCCACTGACAGCGATTGTTCCTGCCTCTCCGGAGTGAGGGAATTGAAGATCCCCAGGAGGAATCCCCAGCGCCGACTGGTGAGTATTTCCACAACCCCAACTCTTATCCTAATCCTCACCCTAACCCTCCCCTTCCTTTACCCTAACCCTCCCTTCCCCACAGCCTGACCCTAACCTTCACCTTTTGCTGGATCCCCTTCCAGCAGTCTAACCCTAAGACTCCCTTCCCCGCAGCCTAACCCTAAGTCTCCCCTTCTACACTACATCTGCTCCCCACAGCCTAACCCTAAGTCTCCCCTTCTACGCTGGATCCCGTTTGCAGCCTAACCTTAACACTTTCCTTTAAAGCTGTATTCCCTCCCCGCAGCCTAACCCTAAATCTTCCCTTCTACACTACATCTGCTCCCCACAGCCTAACCCTAAGTCTCCCCTTCTACACTACATCTGCTCCCCACAGCCTAACCCTAAGTCTCCCCTTCTACGCTGCATCCCCTGTTTGCAGCCTAACCTTAACACTTTCCTTTAAAGCTGTACCCTAAGTCTCCCCAACACTAACCAATCCGGTCGGTTGCTTTGGCCGATCTGCATCTGGTCTTCCATCGGGTTCTGCGTCAGGTGTCGGAAAGCTAATGAATGGGTAAGATGCTGAATAATAAATTAGCTGTCTGTATTTGGAAAATCTGACTTTTATAGCGGCGAACGGAACCTGTTTCTTGTCATTAGGAGTAACAGGTTGAAGAAAGCGCCGCTACATCACTACTTATCCAGGGAAGGGAATTGAACATCCAGAACTACTTGTTTGTGTTTGCCCCGCACCCAGGCTAAAAGTTGCCAGTCGGCCCCTGCTATTAATGCTATATTATTTGCCAATTTCCTTGCCTCTCATGACTGGCGACTGACCCCTTCTCTCATCTATCACCTCATTATACTCAGTGTTATTCATAGACCAGTCACAGATTAACAGCTGAACACGTGTTGGCTGAGTCCAGTGCTCATTTTTCTAGATCTTATTAACATGAGCTATTTCTGTGATAAAAGGTGACTTTCTCTGACTCTGGTTGTTTTATCCAATTTGGTTAAAACCCGGTACTATTTTTTGTGGGGTGCTCAGAGGTACTTTATTGCCACCCCCTTTCCAGCAGAGACAGTTTTGTGATTTCCTAGGGCAGGGCTTATTGTTGTTCTTGCACTATAGTGAGGGTATATAATGCACTGGGGGCACAAATGATAACTATTTTACTGCAATGGGGCAATTGTATGCATTTATAACAGTGGATGAATATCACAGAGGGGCGGAATCTAACCAGAAGCCACGTGCTCACTGGAGCCCCTAATGGTGGGGACAGTCTTGGCTGCATGCTCTTGGCAGGTCGCAACCCCCGATGGTGAATCGCTGAGTCGCAGCTAAGATCCCTGGACAGCAGAATCCAAAACCGTTCAGAACCGTCACCGGAAAGGAAGCAAGGAAAGACCCCCACCAGTGATGGGTAAAGGGGTGCACACCCAACGGACTGTGGGGACAAACAAACTAATAGGGGCTACTCAGGCACATAGGAAGGAACCTCAAGAAGATAAGAGAGCTCAAACAACCAGGAGCGGAATGACAAGGACCAACGGAACGGAAGGGAAACAGAAGGATACAATGGGAGGAGCAGATAGAATGGCAGATCACAGAGAAAGGGAGAGACAGCTGAGACACAAGGATGGAATACAGATCACTAAGGAACAGGCATTAGAGAAAAGCACAGGGAGCTGGGACAACATGGGGCGCTATAACCATTGAGGGAGAGGAATCCCTGCTGACTATTCACAGGGAGGCTGACCAATCAGTAAGAAATGACTTTTCCAGGCTCCCGCACTTATAGGCGGGCGTCCCGGCTGTTAACCATACACAGCCTAGCAGCCAGGGCACATGACCACTGCAACCAATGAATGTGTGGTATCGAGGTCACTTACTCCGAGTCACAGGAGGACGTATCCTCAGGCCACTCTCGTTTGATTGCATCTCAAGTGTACTGGTCTTGCGTTCTGTGGGGCGTGCTGAGGGAGGGAAGGGTTGGAGGGGCATAGTCAATGCACAGTAAGGGCCTGGCCCAAGTAATTGCCCCCGATCCAGAGCCAGATGAATATGTTACAAATGTTAGTTTACGTTAAACCATTTGAACATACAGCATGTTGTGTCTGAGTCAGTGAGGCACAATAATAATCAACTGAATTCCGGCACTAAGATTAAAATCTTTAGTGGAACACGCTTTGCTATAGTCTTACAATCGCTTAGTATTATGTAGATTTGGATTATTAAACTGCATTTAAAAAGCATTTTCTTTTAATTATTCCCATTGGTTTAGTGAATTCTTATGACATTTTTACGTTTCATTTTGGCTGAACCATTCGCGATTAGGTTTTAAAAATTCTATTTACATTCCGGAAAGGCGACCATTCCAAGGAGTCATTTTCGGAAAAGTACAATTCTGGTTAGCGTTAGGTTGTGGGACAAAAAGGGGTTGGGGTTAGGCTCTAGAGAGGGGAGGGTTAGGGTTAGGCTGTGAAATGAGGATGGTTAGAGTTAGGGGAGATATTTCAGTAGGAAAGAGAAGTTGGCGCTGGTTAGTGAAAATATGTATGTTTATTCTTAATACAAAGGGGATTAATAAACGCTGGTCCTTCCATGTATTCTGTAATTAATGATATCTGGTGGGTGTGTCTAAAGATGCTATCCGTTTGCATACGAGTAGGGGGGGTTTAAGAACTGGAGGGAAGGGTCTAAGGTTGCTATACCTGCAACGAGTAAAGGTGAAGGTTTTCTTATTTTATTGTTTTTGTTTTTTTATGGATTTTTTTATGAATTATGAATAATAAAAAAAGGCTGTTTTAATACTCCAAAGAAAAGAGTTCCATTCCTTTAAAGTACCACTGATACGAATGTGGTGGGACATATTCCGGTGGCTACAGGAGTAGCAAGTGAATCCTTCTGGATATATATTCATATATGCCTTATCACAAGAGGAATGTTTGGTGAGCATAATTGAGGATATAAAGGAATCCCATTGATATTTGCGTGTTATGCGATGACAATATGCTTTGTTATGTTTTCCATGCAACACTTGAATGATTGAGTCTGGAATTACCGAAAAAGGATTGGTTTAATAAGACCTTTGATGTGATTTCTGTACAAGAAAACCGTATGGTAAGCATAACTTGCACCCATGATATTTAGTGACAAGACAACTACACAATGAAAGTTCTTTACTTTTAGTGCTCTTGGATCGTGAGACGAGATTGATACCTAACGACCCCCTCATAAAGCACCTTGAACAAGATAGTTGGATGGTAAGCCTATCTCGTATTCCTCAAATACCACTATACAGACACACTATGCGATAAAAGTTTCTTTCTATAGCCTATCCAGAAAGTCACATGGAATCTAAATAGGATACGGAGAGGACCGAGACTTAAGCTAATATTCCCCCCGACTCCGTTGGAGCAAATAATATTAAAAGGAAAGAAAGACATGGCAAACAACGGAGAAGAATAATCGTTATTTAAGGTCAAAGAAAGAAAGAACACGTATAAGGTGAACTTTATCCATATCTGAAGTGACTGAACTTACCTGTATGTTTTTAGTACACAGTCCTCACTTTTAGTGTTGAACTTGAAATTTCCTAAGCAAAGTAATTGGACTTAATAACCGGGCAACATAGAGGTTCAATACAGCATTGAAATTTGATGTGATTATTCTTTTGATGTTTCTGTTTTGTTGATGTGGTTGGTTTCTTTGATTCTATTTGATTCAGAGTATATGTTACATCAATTTTAGATAACCTATCCCCACATTAATAACATCTTTAGACACACCCACCAGATATCATTAATTACAGAATACATGGAAGGACCAGCGTATTAATCCCCTTTGTATTAAGAATAGACATACATATTTTCACTAACCAGCGCCAACTTCTCTTTCCTACTGAAATATTTTCCATTTTGAATTACAGAGACATTTTATTTGTTTTATTTGTTTTACTATTTAAGTAGTAAGGGGAGAAAGGTGTTAATCCCCCAGGAAAGGGAAGTGGCTGCAGGTTCTGGGAGCGCAGGTATAAGTCCCTTATTTTATTTTCAGAGTTAGGGGAGAGTTAGGACTAGGCTGCAGAAAGCAAAGGGTTAAGCTTAGGGTTAGGCTGTGGGATGACAATAGTTAGGGTAAGGGTTAGGCTACAGAAAGCAGAGGGTTAAGCTTAGGGTTGGGCTGTAGAATGAAAATGGTTAAGGTTAGGGGATTGTTAGGGTTAGGCTGTGGACAGTGGAGGGTTAAGGTTAAGGTTAGGTTTAGGGTTAGGCTGCGGGAAGGGGATGGTTAGGGTTAATAAAACATACCTTTCTCCTTTCCGCTATTAGAAAATGGTGCGGTCGCATCGCTTCTCAGTGCAAACTGCCGACAACTGATGAGAGCTGGCGCATGACTTCCGGAACTCAATCTGATGCAAACTGGCAAACCGTGTTGTCCGTCACAACGGGCCTGATCCAGACCTATGCCGATGCGCTGTGCGTACTAACGCACAGTGTATCGGCATGCACTCCCCCCAACACACCCCTGTGCCCAGCGTAATTACACACTGTTACGCCAGCTGAAGGCTACCCCAACTTCAGCCGACATAACAGTGTGTAGTTACGCCTGGCACCGCATCATAAGTCACTAACCCTGCCCTCCCTTCCTCATTTCCTTGCCTCCCCCACCTACCTTCCCTAACTACAGCATAGTTACGGCGAGGAACGCCCCCTCACCCGTAACTACGCTGTAGTTACGGGCGCCTGATCCTCCATTAAGAAAATCCCTGACGGCGGAGGTCTGGATCAAGCCCAACGTCACTTATTAAGATAAAATCCAAAGGACGTCATTGTGGCAGCTTGTGGGTAAACAGCACCCCTGCAAGTAACGCATCTACGGATCACAAGATACGCTTCCATTCCATTCCACCTATCTGGATGGGCCCCAGTGTCTGTGACATTAAAGGGAGATGTTCCTCATTATTTGGCTTGTAACGCGCTGAGATCATTTACACTGGTGAATTCTGTTGGCATTGACGGAGCAGTCTCTTGGCAAGGCTTTCGGGAGAGGCCGTCCAGTAATCCTTCAGATCTTCAGTCATGTTTGTTGCGCTCTTCCATGTAATGGATTCTGTCTGAATAAATAACATTTGTCTGTTTCCAAACCCAGAGTAATGTTTTGCTAAGGTAAAACCCACCATACATTGTTCCCCATCCGATATTCCGTTTTCTTGAATGTCAGTTCATGCCGAGATGCCTGGAAACCCAATCGTGTGCCATTCAGATGTGGTGCCTCTCCGCCTGGCTTCACTTCAGTCTGCAATGTTTGTACAGCTCAATGGATCCTTTCCCATTAATTCCTCCATTTAAGCCGTCCTGGCTGAGTGACTTATTAGATGAATCACATCATCTGAGTCTCATAAAACAAGTGTAAATCCATTTATTGGATGACTCTGGTCTAAGCCCCTCAAATTCCTCTACAGGAAACTTTCTTAAAGAGTCTTTTTATCCCTTTAACCTGATAAATCGAACCCAAAAACAGTTCCAGGATCTTCATTGATCTGAAATTTATAATGGACTTAATGTGGATGGGAACGTACACCTGTGCATTAGGCCATATCGGTGCTCATTCGCATTGCTAATGCCCAGAACAAATGTCCACATGGTTATAAGCGATCTGGGCCGATTTGTGACGCTATACTGCGACCGCCTTGGTTTTGTGTGAGGAAACGGGGGAGAGACGTAGTCAATGTAATGCAAGGTTCTGATGTTACCGCAAGTGATATTATTATTATCTATTATTCATAAGGCACCACACAGGGTCTGCTGCAGTGTACAAGTAATAGACTCAACGGAGCTGAAGGAGAGCAATTCAGTTTATAGGAGCAGCACATGAGAAGTCTTGAATGCAGGCGTGGGATGTACTGATGAGTTGGGAGGATAGGCAGTGGTCATTGGCGGTGGTACTCACAGTTTGCACCAGCCACAGGGCATGTCTAAGTCCAGGAAGATGCTGATGGACAAAACGCAACAACCTGTACAAGGCAATCGCTGTAGCATTTGATGGGAGCCCCCGATCCGATGGGCTGCCTTTAGAAATAGAGACAGCCGAAAATTCCTTTTCCTGTCTTAGGGTTAGGCTATAGAGAAGGGAGTATTAGGGTCAGGCTAGGGAGAAGGGAGGGTTAGGGTCATGGAAGGGGAGGGTTAAGGTCAGGCTGTGGGGAGGGTTGTCTTAGAGTTAGGCTATAGAAAAGGGAGTATTAAGGTCAGGCTGCAGGGAGGGGTGTCTTAGGGTTAGGCTGTAGAGAAGGGAGGGTTAGGGTCAGGCTGCAGGGAAGGGAGGGTTAGTGAAGGGGGGGGTTAGGGTTAGAATTAGGGGAAGGGTTGGGGATAGTTTTTACACTTACCTTATTGAGGCATAAGCAAACCACATGGAAACAGGCGTGTTCTTAGTGGGGACCCTCACCTGTAGCCAGGGCCGTCTTAACAGAATTGTAGGCCCTGGGCAAAGCAATGCACAGGGGCCCCTACCCACCCATTCACAGGAATAAAAATGTCCCCCAATATTCCCAAATCATGTCACTCCAGTCAACCATCATGTCTCTCTAGCTCCCAGTATCCTTATGTGTCTCCAGCCCCCCAGGATTCACAAATCATGTCACTCCAGTCCTCCCATCACGTGTCTCCAGACCCCCAGTTCACCATCATGTCTCTCCAGCCCACCACCATGTGTCTCCAGTGCTCCCCAGTTCCATAGCATGTCTCTCCAGATCCCCATTATGTCTTTCCAGACCCCAGTATTCCACAGCATGTCCTTCCAGCTCCCCATCATGTCTCACCAGCCCCCCCCC
>WWET01005424.1:4053-16148 GCA_011038615.1 Limnodynastes dumerilii | reverse complement strand
AACCCTAACACCAAACCATACCTCTAACCCAACCCAACCCCTAACCCTAACACCAAACCATAGCTCTATCCCAACCCATCCCCTAACCCTAACACCAAACCATACCTCTAACCCAACCCAACCCCTAACCCTAACACCAAACCATAGCTCTATCCCAACCCATCCCGTAACCCCAACACCAAATCATAGCTCTAACCCTAAAACCCAACCCTAACACCAACACCAAACCATAGCTCTAACCTAACCCAACCCCTAACCCTAAACCCCACCTAACCCCAACCCTAGCAACAAACCATAGCTCTAACCCAACCCAACCCCTAAATCCCCCTCTAACCCCAACCCTAACACCAAACCTCTACTCTAACCTAACCCAACCCCTAACCCTAAACCCCACCTAACCCCAACCCTAACAACAAACCATAGCTCTAACCCAACCCAACCCCTAAATCCCCCTCTAACCCCAACCCTAACACCAAACCATACCTCTAACCCCACCCCTAACCCTAAACCCCACCTAACCCCAACCCCTAACACCAAACCATACCTCTAACGCAACACAACCCCTAAACCCCACCTCACCCCAACCCCAAATCATAACTCTAACCCCTAACCCAAAACCCCCCTCTAACCCCAACCCTAACACCAAACCATACCTCTAACGCAACCCAACCCCTAACCCTAAACCCCACCTAACCCCAACCCCTAACACCAAACCATACCTCTAACGCAACACAACCCCTAAACCCCACCTAACCCCAACCCCAAATCATAACTCTAACCCAACCCCTAACCCTAAACCCCTATCCCCAGTCTTACCATCTAACCCTAACCTCAATAACAACATTAACCCTAAACCTAAGCCCAACTTCAACCCTAAGCTAACTTCTAACCCTAAACCCCACCCTTACCCTAACTCCAACACCAAACAGTAACTCTAACCCAACCCCTAACCCCAACCCTAACACCAATCTCTAACCCCAGCCTTACCACCCAATCCCAGCATTAACCCTAAACCTAACCCCAACCCAACCCCCAGCCCAAAACTCCATCCTAACACCAAACTCCAACCCTAACCTCAACACCAAACAGTAACTCTAACCCAACCCCTAACCCTTAACCCAACCTTAACACCTAACCCCAACCCTAACCCCAATCCCTAACACCAGTTTTACCACTAATCCTAACCCCAATCCCAACATTAATCCTAAACCGCATTCCAGCCTTGATGAGTTGAACAGTGCCCTTTACCCCCTTCTTAACCCAGTGCCCTGGTAAATACCACCCTTGCCAACCCTTTTATGTCTCTGCTTGCCAGACCAACTTTACACACAGCTACGGACTGGGTCACTGAGCCACATTCTTTACCCCTGGGACAACATCTTTACAAAGTAGAAATTTGCAAGACACCCTTTGACTGGTACATTTATTTGCAAATACCAATCTGCCATATAAAGGAAGTTTAAATGGAACAACGCATTTTGCCTCATGATTTATATATTTTGAGGCATTTTAATTATTTAGCTTCTAATTTGACTTAAATTTCACAGACAGAAGACAGACTTCACATTTTATATTCTCCTGCAAACAAGCAAATCTTCTTTCTTTTGGAAAAGACACATTTTCTTTGTGACCTCACATGAACTATTCTTTCAGTACATACAACAACTCATCAAATTGTTGATATTAAGCTCCATGTAAACACGTCACAAGTCAATGTTTCAGTTAGATCATAATTTCATTAGTAAATGTGAGATAGAGTAAGAGAGTTAGCCCAGGGTTGCCAACTTTCCTTTGCTCCCTTCTGGAAAATCCCAGAGGGAAGAGATTGAGGGCTGGGTCTTAATTATGCAATTTATGCAAATTGTGACTCAAAGTCCCACCCACTGACCATCAATGACATGTTTCATAATATTATTAGGGATGGGGGCGTGGCTTGATGATACAACTTACGTCAATCCCTAGTAACGCCAGGAATAGTAGCGAGGACAGGATTTGATGTCGTGGTTTGCATGAATTCACATCCTCAAGGCCGCCACTGGAGATTTGCCGGCTCTCCCTAAACAGGGAGAACGGCCTGAATTTCAGGATTCGGCAACCCCGAATTAATCCCAAAATCTATTTCTGACAGACAGAACATCTTTAAACCAATTATGTTTTAAGCAAAAAGTTGTCATCGGCTTGTTAAAGTTTTGGAAGTTTACAAAGTTTATGAAGACAGAGGCTGCTGCCCGAAGGTGTCTCCCAGATATTATCCTGTACTTTCAAATATAACAGAGTAGACTGACGTTCTCAGACAAAGAGGAAAGGGCCCCAGCTGAGCTTGGAAGCTGTCCCCCTCCTTGGAGCAGTGAGGAGAACAGGTTATTTATTGTTATTTTTGGCCAAGGGGGTTCCAGACCTGCAGACTGAGTTTGGCTGCATAGAAACTCTGCCGGCTGAAACTCCTGCCTTTGTAGCATGGGGTGCCTGACAGGCCCTGCAAGTCACACATACATTCTGCTGGATATTCTGCACCAAACTGGAAGTCAAGGCAAAAATCAGACGGTTACAGTGAATTTTACAGAAATACTTGTAAAAGGACGCGTTCAGCCTCCATGGTCATAAGCTGAAAGCTGCTCCCAGCGGCACAATCATCACTTGTGTTATGTAAATAAGAACCTGTGATTTCAATGATTTTTACACACAAGTAATGTCCCTCCAGCGTGTGGCTTAGATAATTCACATTGATGTCTTTATATCAGGTGGATGCTATAGGCTGACATGGGACACAGGATGGTGTTTACTAAAGGGATTTCCACCTTCAGGTAACTTTAATGTACTGATCGGTATGCGCCCTCTTGACACATTCATTGGTTGCATTAAACATTGCAAATTGCAAAAAATGATTTCTTTACATATATGGCTTTCATTTATATTAGTATTGGAATCAGAGCGTTTACATAACTTGCGCCAATGGGCCTTTGATTTTATTAGGGGGATTGCTAAATCCACTCCTTGCTCCTCCCCCGACTCTTCTAGGCTGCATCTCCCCCATCCCCTTCACAGCGCAGGAACACCCCCTCTTTTCACTGCCATGACATCAATCTATGCTGCTTTGACCACGTCATGATGTCGACTTCACAGAACTCGACCGGTTAATGATCGAATCGGTGTGATTTAGATTGATTAAATTTATCATCGGGTAAAAGTTAGGCTGCGGTTAAGGTTAGGGTGCAGATAGGCTATGGTTAGGGTTAGACTGTGGTTAGGCTGTGGTTAGGGTTAGACTGTGGTTAGGCTGCGGTTAAGGTTAGGGTGCAGCTAGGCTTTGGTTATGGTTAGACTGTGGTTAGGCTGTGGTTAGGGTTAGACTGTAGTTAGGGTGCGGTTAAGGTTAGGGTGCAGATAGGCTGTGGTTATGGTTAGACTGTGGTTAGGCTGTGGTTAGGGTGTTTTAAGGGTTAGCTTGCAGTGTGGGTTAGGGTTAGGGTGTATTTAGGGATAGCTTGCAGTTTGGGTCAGGGTTAGGCTGTAGTTAAGCTGTGGTTGGGGTTAGACCTAATGTTGTTGGAATGTAGGATGTATATATATAGAATGTAGGATCCTATATACCACATTTGATTGTAGCTGGGGGTCTCTTTATAATGGTGTATCACATGAAATATAGAAAGGATATTAGCAAATGAACCCTCTAAAACTCACCTGGCCCAAACTTTTATGGAGATCTACATTCAGATGAGCATCAAAAGGCAGATCGGGACCGATAATAATAATAATAACAGTAATAATAATAATAACAACAACAATAATAATAGTAGTAATGTTCCAGATTCACAGATACGGAATTGTCCTTTTTTTGTTTGTTTTTGTTTACTTTTTTTTATTTTTTTTTCAATAGGCATAGAAAATACAAAAAGTCGGAAATCCAACATGTCCTCATTGCATAAAAATCAATTTGCAAATACAAACAGTGGGTCATTACAGCCGCAATCATTATCAGAACATGGCAAATAGTTGAATGGCAACTTTAATATACCTGCCTTCTAACCTACATAAAAGGCCTAACGAAAATAAAAAATATAACCTTAAAAGAGCCGTTAAGAACAGTAAAGAAAAACAAGACAAAAAAAACAAGATGAGTCTCCCATTTTCTCTTTCTTTTTTGTTTTATATAGGTTTTTATTGAAGTATAACAACATCAGAAAAATTGTACACCAACAGTTTGCAGAATAAGATATCTGTACAAGTACAAGCGTTACATATCAATTGACATGGCAAAGAAATAGTCAAAATACAATATCAGGGAACAAGATTCTACTCACATTACTGAAGCCCTTTCCTTGCAAATCTCTTGAATAGCCTCAAGGTTGTTAGAACCTTTTTTTGTTTTTTGCAAGTGGGGTAGGTAGGGGTTGGGGGTGAAGCAGGGGAAGGGGGTAGTCTCAGAACCCAGAGTTGCTGACCTATGTCTTGACTGTGTTTTCTGTAAGCGCTTATAGTGTTCTGCACTCGAGATAGCGTTGAAACAGTGTCTCTCAATAGTAGGTGAATCCTTAATCGGCAATTAACGTGTGCTCGTCCGTCAGTTGTCCCCCCCTAGCCTGGTCCGCCTAAGGTCGTCCTGTCAGGGTTTGCTGAAGAATTGAGGAATGTTGCTAATCTTAGTGATTACGCATTATTGTCTTATATACCTCCCTGGATTTGAACTCGAGCCAATCGAACCAAGTGTCCCTATGTTTCTCATAGGTATGATCAATATCAGACTGGAGTTCATCCATGGAGGCATAAAAGTCAATTTTCTGGAACCAACTACGTATTGTGGGAGGGGAAGAAGATCGCCAAAGGGAGGTGATCACCGCCTTAGCTGCCAGATTTAGAAAGCTCAGCAGCGACCCTTTGAAAGAGGAGAGTGGCGCCGGAGACCAATTTAAGAGCCAGAATAGGGGGTCACTGGGGACCTCACAATTGTTTCCGCCAGTCCGATCACCGAGCCCCAGAAGCTCCGCGAAATCGCACACTCTCACCAGATATGATAAAGAGTCCCTCTCTCTGCCCCGCATCTCCAGCATACATCACCCAGGGTCGGGTATCTCTCTCTCTCTCTCTTTCTCCCCCCCTCTCTCTCTCTCTCTCTCTCTTTATCTCCCCCTCTCTCTCTCTCTCTCTCTTTATCTCCCCCTCTCTCCCCCTCCTCTCTCGCTCTCTCTCATTTGTTTTCCCTTCTCTTCCTCTCTCCTCCTCTCTCCCTCTCTCTATTTCTCCCTCTCTCTCAAGTTGGGGTTCCTCAGGATCTCCAGATCTATATGATCCCACAGCCTCTTTTAAGTGCAAAAAGGAAACATTTGGCTGAACTACAAACCCTGCAGAAAGCTATAAATATGTGTTGAGTAACATAACGATAGTGTAATATTCTGTGTAACGTGAAATAGAATCGGCCATAAAGCAGCGCAGCGTCACAGCCTCCCCTCACATGTGTTTAGTTACTTAGATCGTCTCTTTCAGTACATTGTAAAATATCTGGCTATTATACGTGCGATAGTTATATCTCTCTGCTCCTACTATACAGCCCTGAGCCCCTTGCTCTAAATAAACACAAGAATCAGACTGAAACCAATGCGACCAGGATTTCCTATTAACACCGAAGTCGTCAATGGATTTATTAAAGTCTACTTTCATATGAAAGCCAATGTGGGGGAACGTTCAGTTTATAATTACAAGACATTTCCTACAAGACCTGTTATTTACTTTACGAGAAAAGTTGGTTTCCAGCGTCCAATGATATAATTTGTGTAATCGAGCCACGCCCCCTCCTTATAACACTACTAAGGACAGCATTAGCATAAGTAGGCAGGGGCGGGACTTCAGGCGATGATTTGCATAAAATCATCCAGCCCCGCCCCCATACTGCCGAGATCTCCCAGAATGAAGACATAAAAAGTTGTAATCATGTGACAGTTACAAAGCGTAACTATGTGTCACAAGGCTGGCAGCAAGGGTGAACCTGGCAGGGAGAAGGAGGGCAATGTAACCATGCCAGTGATTTCTTTGCTGCATCAGATGGTGTTACGTGCATATTGTTAGGTATGGTTTATCTGTGCATGTGTACTAACTTTATTTACACAAGTAATGTTGAATATACGCACGAAAGTGCTTTAGGCACGGACATGTGAATGGCACTTGGAGACATACGTATGGATGGGTGGCGTAGAAATACAGACATTTCCATGAAATTGCCAGCCAACCCCTGGATCCTATAAGAAGAACATACCAGCCACATACGTGACAGGGGAGGAGCAACAATGGGGGACACGGCACAATTCCTGTCAGCTGGTCTTTTGTTTCAGTGATGACCTTATCGGTACCGGCTTGATCCCTTCACTCGTACATTGTTATGTTACGTCATTTGGATTGATCCAGAGCTGAGTGTACCGCAGCGGGCGTAGCCAATCTCTGCATGAGTTCGCACTGCACATGCTCAGAAATTAACCGCGCATAATTTAGTCCCTAACGCAACAAGATATGCAGCGGCCGGCGTTCTGGAGGGCGTCATGGGAGTGAGGAGGAAAACACATACCCTCTAATATTTATTAATGGAAAATTGGTACACCCGGGGGCGTGTCTCGTGAAGGGGGCGTGGCTTTAATCTGCTCTCATTTACATGTATAAGGTGTAAAATCAACAGTGACGTATCTATCTATCTCATATTTATCTATCTAATATCTATCTATCTATCTAATATCTATCTAATATCTATCTATCTAATATCTATCTATCTACTATCTATCTAATATCTATCTATCATCTATCTATCTAATATCTATCTATCATCTATCTATCTAATATCTATCTATAGACATGTAAATCTGTGAGTGCGTGTGTGCACGTATAAGTGGGTGCGTGTATGTATGTGTATTTGTGTTTGTTTGTATTTATGTATGTAAGGGTATATGTATGTATATGTGTGTATGTATGTATGCATGCATGTATGTATGTATATGTGTGTGTATGTATATATGTGTATATGTATGTCTATGTGTGTGTATGTGTATAAATGTCTTTATGTATGTGTGTATGTATGTGTGGGTGCGTGTATGAATATGTGTGAATGTATTTGTATATGTATGTATATGTGTGTGTATGTATGTATGTATGTATGTACATATGTGTGTATATGTTTGTGTATGTATGTATATGTGTTTGTATTTAAGTATGTGAGGGTATATGTATGTATAAGTGTGTATACGTGAATGTATGTATATGTGTGTATGTATGTACGTACGTATTTGTGTGTGTATGTATATGAGTTAGTATGTATATATATGTGTGTGTGTGTGTGTGTGTGTGTGTGTATATATGTATGTCTATGTGTGTATGAATGTCTGTATGTATGTGTGGTTGTGTGTATGAATATCTGTTTGTGTATGAATGAATGTATTTGTATATTTATGTATATGTATATGTGTATCTATCTATCTATCTATCTATCTATCTATCTATCTATCTATCTATCTAATATGCGGTAACATGCGGTAACATGCTGTAATATGCGGTAACATGTGGTAACATGCGGTAACATGCTGTAATATGCGGTGACATGCTGTAATATGCGGTAACATGCGGTAACATGCTGTAATATGCGGTAACACGCGGTAACGTGCAGAGAGCAATGTCTAGTAAAATCTCCGACGCTCTGCAGAAAATATACAAATGCTCCTGTTAAACACTTCCAAAGCATTTTCCTTCACGTCAGTTCCGCGTTCATTCTATCCCGTCTACGCTGCTTTATTAGGAACACAATCACTTCAACTTGTCAACAGATCCCACGAAAGACTCGTTTTTCATCCTTTCTTCATTACAGTCAGTTGTTGGTTATATCAGGTGTTGTCTGGTGTATTACACACCTGGAGGAACAAGCCAGTTCCCAAAAGTTTGTGCCAACGGTGAATGGTAATTGCTCCAGCACATTTCTGGCACCGCTCCTTCCCTTCATGGGGATTTGTTGCAGTGAAATAAATTTGGAAAAAGAAATATCTGGCTGACTCCATCCCTGCTGGATCCTGAGGAGGAGCCTCGAATTCCCCCTGGAGGTGATTTAACTGCTCTCTGGTGTAAACTCACATGCGACACACATGGGGGGGGGATGTTTCTGTATCACAGCTATGTCTAGATGTTCACTGACAAACATTGCGGATCTGGTACAGAATTTATCACTTAGAAGCGGATTCCCTCCTTCCCTCTTCTTATGTCTTCTGTAAGTTCTTCTCTCCCACTTAGTGTATTAACTCACGTGAGCAGGGCCCTCCATCCGAGTGTTGTTCCCTCCTCCACCACTCCTCCCTCATTTCGTACCCTATTGTCCCCCTCTGCTACCCTTTTACCCAATCCCCACCTGGTGGCTCCCTCTCAAACACTCACTGCGCTCTATCCCCTCCTCCCTGATCTTCCAAGCTTCACACCTCGCATTTTACCTTGTGTTCTGTGCTTGCTTCACTTTATTGTATTTTTGTAATATATACATATACAGTAGGTGGAGCGTCTCTCCGATGTGACGTCACCCACCATGATGACATATACAGTAGGTGGAGCGTCTCTCCGATGTGACGTCACCCACCATGATGACATATACAGTAGGTGGAGCGTCTCTCCGATGTGACGTCACCCACCATGATGACATATACAGTAGGTGGAGCGTCTCTCCGATGTGACGTCACCCACCATGATGACATATACAGTAGGTGGAGCGTCTCTCCGATGTGACGTCACCCACCATGATGACATATACAGTAGGTGGAGCGTCTCTCCGATGTGACGTCACCCACCATGATGACATATACAGTAGGTGGAGCGTCTCTCCGATGTGACGTCACCCACCATGATGACATATACAGTAGGTGGAGCGTCTCTCCGATGTGACGTCACCCACCATGATGACATATACAGTAGGTGGAGCGTCTCTCCGATGTGACGTCACCCACCATGATGACATATACAGTAGGTGGAGCGTCTCTCCGATGTGACGTCACCCACCATGATGACATATACAGTAGGTGGAGCGTCTCTCCGATGTGACGTCACCCACCATGATGACATATACAGTAGGTGGAGCGTCTCTCCGATGTGACGTCACCCACCATGATGACATATACAGTAGGTGGAGCGTCTCTCCGATGTGACGTCACCCACCATGATGACATATACAGTAGGTGGAGCGTCTCTCCGATGTGACGTCACCCACCATGATGACATATACAGTAGGTGGAGCGTCTCTCCGATGTGACGTCACCCACCATGATGACATATACAGTAGGTGGAGCGTCTCTCCGATGTGACGTCACCCACCATGATGACATATACAGTAGGTGGAGCGTCTCTCCGATGTGACGTCACGCCATGATGACATATACAGTAGATGGCCCTCCACTCCGATGTGACGTCACCCGCCATGATGACATATACAGTAGGTGGAGCACCTCTCCGATGTGATGTCACCCGCCATGATGACATATACAGTAGGTGGAGCGCCTCGGACCTGAAGGAACAATTCACACCGGGAGAATGCACATGGAAGTCTTGCCTGGGCATCGGCCTGCTCATGTGCTGTCTGGTTCAGCAACTCATTTGTATCCTACCACCAAAACCTGCTAACGTACAGCCAAGGAATGGACCTTCCTCTCTCCGGGCCTGGGAATCCATTTCTAGCCCCCCCGGATGGCCGCCATGATCACAACATACTTTTAGAAGGTGAGGTTTAGGAGTTTGTTTGAAGGTTTGGTAAATATGCGGTAACCTGTTAATCAGCTGACCGACAAACATTCCATTTTACACTGTACGTCTATGCTCAATTCACATGTGCTCTCTGACTGTGGTTGCCATGGCAGCACAGTATTATAATAACCTCTTAACAGCAGTCTGAAGAATACATGGTATTATAACAAATCACTGTCCATCCTCGGATTGTAGCTTTAAAATGATAGTGAGTAATATAACAAACATTAAAGCCTAACACGGAGGAGAACAAATTATCCTCCAGAGGCCTCACAATATTGTTGGAGTTAAGGATGAGAGAGAGAGGGGGTGAAGTAAACAGGCGTATTTTCATATCGTGTTTTCATTCTGCGCGATCTCCTGCGAATCTCTTGGCTGAGTCTTAGGCAGAAAATGAACACAGAACTATTTATATTTCAGGGCTGAAAGGAATGACTTTGGACGCAGTGACTGATAACAGCAGAATACAGCTGTGCTGGCGAGGACGCCGTGATGTCACTGAAGAAACGCTGCTTACTTGCTAAACATTGCAAGAAAAAGAACTTGGGTCAGATCCAGACTTAAGGTCGTTTTACGTATGGAAGCATACCTGAGTTACGCACTACTAAGTATAACGCCCTCTACTTGCATACACGTAACTTAGCTGATTTCCATTTTCTAAACCCTACCTTGACTGTTCCTTGCGTATCTCTGGTCGTATGTATCGCCTTGTCATACATAAGTGCCTAACCCCGCCCATACTGTACAATTTAAATGCCTCCCTCTGCCCACAATGCGTATAAGTGACTGGCGTATGGATGTCACACTGTAGGGCAAGAGTGGCCAAAGAATCGATTGTGATTAACTGGTCGACCGCGGCCGGGTGACCAATCGATAGCGCCTCCCAAGTGTCCCGATTACCGCTTCACAACTTGTCCCAAGAGAGCAGACTCTCAGGACAAAGCCTGTGCCACTGTATATGCTGTATATGCTGTGTATAGAAACATAGAAAGTGACGGCAGATAAGAGCCACATGGCCCATCTAGTCTGCCCATTTGTTTATTGAAAACTATACTGACCCTAGACCCTATTTCCCCTAATTTGGCTGTATGTGGTCAATATGGTGTATGTCGCTGTATATGCTCTATATGCCGCTGTATATGCTGTGTATGCCGCTGTGTATGCTGCTGTGTATGCTGTGTGTGTCGCTGTGTATGCTGTGAATGTCGCTGTTTATGCTGTGTATGTCGCTGTTTATGCTGTGTATGCCGCTGTATATGCTGTGTATGCCGCTGTATATGCTGTGTATGCCGCTGTATATGCTGTGTATGTCGCTATATATGCTGTGTATGCCGCTGTATATGCGGTGTATGTCGCTGTATATGCGGTGTATGTCGCTGTATATGCTGTGTATGCCACTGTATATGCCGCTGTATATGCTGTGTATATCGCTGTATATGCTGTGTATGTCGCTGTATATGCCGCTGTGTATGCCGCTGTATATGCTGTGTATGCCGCTGTATATGCTGTGTATGCTGCTGTATATGCTATGTATGCCGCTGTATATGCTGTGTATGCCGCTATGTATGCTTTAGGGCTTTACACTGCATAGTTCAGGTAATACAGGGCTCCTACGGGAGCCCTGTAGGATCAAACCTGTTACTGTGAATGGCAGTGACCGAAACTATGTGGTCACAGCCATGCTACAAACAAATTTGGTTCTACAGGGCTCCCGTAGGAGACTGTATTACCACTACCGCACCACGTGACTGCCGGCAGACTGAGAGAGGCAGCGCCAGAGAGAGGAAGCGCCTTGGAGGAAGGGACATCAAAGGTAAGTAACAGAGGCTGGACTTAAGGGGTAGACAACGGAGGCTGGACATAAGGGGCAGACAATGGAGGCTGGACATAAGGGGCAGATAAAGGAGGCTGGACATAAGGGCAATCAATGGATGCTGGACATAAGGGGCAGACAATGGAGGCTGGACATAAGGGGCAGATAAAGGAGGCTGGATATAAGGGCAAACAATGGAGGCTGGATATAAAGGGGAGACAATGGAGGCTGGACATAAGAGGCAGATAATGGAGGCTGGACATAAGGGGCAGACAATGGAGGCTGAACATTATAAAAGGCAGACATGGAGGCTGAACATTATAAGAGGCAGACATGGAGGCTGAACATTATAAGGGGCAGACAATGGAGGCTGAACATTATAAGGGGCATACATGGAGGCTGGACATTATAAGGGTCATACATAGAGACTGAACATTACAAGGGGCAGACAATGGAGGCTGGACATTACAAGGGGCACACATGGAGGCTGGATATTACAAGGGGCACACATGGAGGCTGGACATTAAAAGGGGCAGAC